>BQNB010026349.1:0-58704 GCA_026074375.1 Tanacetum coccineum | reverse complement strand
TGCTACAGTGCTTAAAATGAACAGTGAATTTGGTGTAAAAACTATGTCGTTTTGATTGTCAAATGTGTAAGAGTATAATGTTCGGCCGCGCTCTGCTACATGACAGTTAGCGGGTGTGGTTGTGAGTTAGCCGTGAGAAACAAACTAAAGAACTCAAAGATGTATTAAAAACTTCGAAGTAAAAAAATGGCATTGTGTACAATTTATCAAAAGTACATAAATGCAGGTTTTGATGCTCCTACCCACTCGTGTCCTGCATCTTAACTGCTGCAAATCCAAACTCTGGTGACCTGGTCGAGTCACTGGATAGTACTCACAAATATATCCACTAGGCACAACATATTTGGTTCACCTTCCCTCTTGATTGGGATATGGACGACTTTCTCGTCACAGAGAATTTTAGCATGATACTTGGATAACCAGTCCATACCAATGACAACGTCCGAAACTACCGAGTTTAGTCGGCATAAGATCAATTTTTGAAAGTTGAATTAACCAATCAGAGTGCAACCTTGGATAACGGTATTAAGTTGCCTACGGTTTTTCTCATTGCGCATTTCAATGTCATATGTGGTAGCTAGTGTAATTGTGATATTAAGGCATAGATAGCAAGAAATAAGGATACAGAAACCTTTATCTGCTCCTGAATCAAATAATACTCTAGCTAGATGTTGGTTTAGAAGGAACGAACCACCGTGACATACGTTCGGGTTTCGTGAGCGTTCTGTCTCCCAACAAGGTATGCTCTCCCGTTGGACGTGTTTTTTGCCTTGAGCACTGATTTTTGTAATGCCCTTTCTTTCCACAGGCATGACAAGTTACTGACACTGGTGTAGATTGCTTCTAGTGGCTGGCCCTTTGTTTCTACAGTTCCTGGTCAGATGACCCACCTTGTTGCAAGTCTGACACTTGACAGTGCAAGGTCATGTGTGATGCAGGGTGCATTTCTTACACAGGGGAAGGCTTCCAGTATACCCACTATTTTCAGTTGGGGTGGCAGCATAAGCCCTAAAGGTTTCTTGCCTTTGATTCTGCTGTTGGTGGTGATAATTGTTACGGTTGTTATTGTTACGGTTATTTTGGTAGCTGTTGTTGTTGGTAAAGGTTTTTCTATCATCAAACTTTCGTTTGTAGACTTTGTCCTTCCTTGCGACATAATTGTGCTTTTGATCCATTAACCTCTGGGTTATGGTAATGGCTTCCTCCAAAGTTTGAGGCTTTGAAGCGGTAACATTTCCTTCAATACTTCTGGGTAATCCCCCGATGAAGACTTCCATGAGTTTCTCAGAATTTGGCACCATAGTTGGGCATAAAACTGCCAATTCCTGGAATCTTCTAACGTAAGTCCTGAGATCATTTCCTTTTACAGTCAGATTGTAAAATTCACCTTCTATTTTCTTGATCTTAGTTCAAGGACAATATTTCTTTATTAAGAGCTTTTTAAATTCGGACCAGGTGATCTTGTAGGCTTCCTCTATTCCAATAGGTTGGGCGAATGAATTCCACCAGGATAAAGCTTCCTTAGTTAGAGTACCAGTAGCAAACTTCACTTTGCAATCCTCGGTACAGTTGCTACGGAAAAATACTGATTCAGTTCGTTCAAACCAGCGGATGAGACCAACAACGCCTTCTGTACCTTTGAAATTGAAAGGTTGGCAGCTCATAAACTCTTTGTAGCTACATTTTCTTGCTATAGGAGTTTCTCTTGGTCCGGTGTTCATATTGGTATTGTCAGTATTTGCCATGTTAGCAGCTTGTGCTTCTAGAGCTGCGGTAACACTATCAGTGACTAGTTGTCTGATGGCGGCCTGAGTCATGGCTGGTGCTGTAGATGTTGATGTCCTCTTGGGAGCCTTTCTATTAATATTCACAAAATAAGAATAATTCATTTGTACAATGTATGGAAATTTTGACAATGACTTATTTGATACAAGTTCTAACAAAGAATTACCAAAGAATGGTACTCTAATATCAAAGAATGTGTATTTCTTTGTTCGAATATAACATAAAATTTTGGAATTTAAGACTTCCAGAGATAGATACTCTAATAAGCTTTTGGCTTATTAGGTTTCTCGGGGACTAATTCACTTTTCAGTGGTCGCGATATGAGTTATCACAATACAGGATAGACAACCGCGACATACATAAATCCATATCATAAAACAGCGAGGTATAACGGAATCACCACTGTATTAAGTCATAAACAACTTGTCTATATTTTTACATAACAAAATTTGAAAAGTGTCGTTATTTATGCCACACATCCCGTGGTTGGATTCTAGAAAGCTGTAAATAATAAGGATCTTGTCTAGTAGTCTGGTGGTCCTCCCTTGTGGTGCTTAAGCTCACAGATCTTGTCCAGAAGACTTTTCATATCTGCTTGATGGCGAACCTGGATATCCTCGATGATCATTTCTAGAGTAGAAATCCTGATGCGAGCAAGAACAATCTCGTCATCATGCCTCGTTTGCTCTTTCTGAAGTCCAGCAATCTGGGTACGGGCTTCTTGAAGTTCAGTCTCTAGACTATCAAAATCTTGCTGAATGATTACACGACCATTAACAAGACCTTCTATATTTTCTTCTACTTGCTCAATACGCTCGAGTGGGAGCTCATTTAAGTGATTTAAAATAGTCTTGATCTATTTCTCATGACGTTCCAAACTCGTCTTATGAGAACTTTCTCCAATCTCAAATACTTGAGGTAGGGCAGAAGTAGAGGAGGATGATCGGGAACGGGCTCGTTTCTTAGGTGGTAAAATCTCTTCAGGAAGAAAGAAATCTCAAGAATCAAGTGATGGTGGTAACATTAGAGATGGAGGCAAGATAGTTGGTGGAGCAATAGGAGATTGTGGTATAGGTGATTCATTACTAGTAGCATTATATGCTTGCATGACCTTCATATACGGATCATCATGAAAAGGTGAGATGGCTAGTGAGGCCAAAAGATACTTAGATAAATCATCTGAATGAGCAGGAGAGATGTTTCCTGGTGAGGCTGGGAAATAGTCCAGTAAAGCCGGAGTATAGTTAGGAGAGTTCGTAAAGGAAAAAGCATCCTCAATATCGGAATCAGATGGGACGATAATAGGGTGGTTGGATGAAGACATAATTGTGTAACAACCCAGTGGTAAATAACATAAGTTATTTATATAATAGTATAATAGTTATGTATCTTTACATACTATTCAAGAAATGCAGTGGCACAGAGGACTTTGATAGAAAAAGTAGTTATAGTTTAGGTTTTAACCTTGTTCTCTATAACCGTGGCTCTTGATACCAATCTGTAACACCTTGATATTTGACATAGCAGCGGAAGCTAAATTAGGGTAATACTTCATGTATCAGCAGTCATACTCATAGAAAACGACTCAAAAGAGACGTTTTGGAAAATTTAGTTATCATTCAATAAATATTAGAGTTTTACAAAAGAGAGGTCCCAAAATACATTGAAAACATAAAGTTTGAATGGTAACAAGTTTGGACATCCTCAAGTCCAATGCCACTCCGTGCCATAGATTGATCAATTACCTGAGATAAACATGCTAAAAGGGTCAACACAAAGGTTGAGTGAAATTCACAGTGTTTGAATTATGATGGTTGAATACAAGTTCATGTAAATGTAATAATTGCAACGAATACAATTATCATGGAAAACAATATTATTTCCCTAAGCTCATGACACCGAAGCCTTAAGAAATATAATAATCACAAGTAGTTGCCCTAGCAGGTGCTTTGACAAACACCCGGAGTTCCTCAAATGAAGTGCGTTTGATTACCCCATGTACGGGTAAACACAAACGGGGGAGTTCAGTCCCAATAGATCTATTCACGGCATTCACGCTTTCTCAACCAGTACGTTCGGTTACAAGTAATTAACGATTCATGATAGTGGGGCCTTTTGGCAAATGCAGGTACTTAGGCAATAATATATCAGGATATCGACTCAAAAGAGACGTTTTGGAAAATTTAGTTATCATTCATATACATATCAGAGTTTTACAAAAGGAGGTCCCAAAATACATATAAAACATAAAGGTTGAATGATAACAAATTTGGATGTCTTCAAGTGAATGCCACTCTGTGCCTTAGATTTGCTTAATTACTTGAGATAAACATGCTAAAAGGATCAACACATAGGTTGAGTGAAATTCACAGGTTTGAAATATAATGGTTGAATACAAGTTAATGTAAATGGTAATAATTGCAACGAATACAATTATCATGAAAAACAATATTATTGCACTAAGCTCATGACACCAACACGTTAACATGGAAATCATATCAATGACATTTAATGAACAAAAGTCCTTTTAGAAGGTAACTTGCCAAAGTTACCCATTATTCTCAAATATAGTGTGCTTGGTTACCTCATATATAGGTAAACACAAACGGGATTCGTCAATCCCAATAGATCTAACCACAATATTAGCGTTCACACTCAAGTGATTAATGGTTCACGATGTAAAGATATTGGCAGTAAAAGTAACTTAGGCAATAATATATCAGGATAACATACAGTTGTAAAATACTTGTATTCATGGTTTATAGCATGTATCTCCCCACGGAGTTTAGAAAACATGTAAAGGTGGGACTATGAACTCACCTTAATAAGGTAGTTGATTGCAGTCAAAAGTGACTTAATTGGAAATAAACGGCCTCGTCACGCAACCTGAGGTAATATGTCAAGTCTTAGTTTGATTGTTTATATTTCAAAACTTTATTTCATAAAGTTTAACGTAAACATTAATTTGGTTTATGAAAATATCATATCACTGTTCGGGCTATCATAATTCAGAGGTCATGTAGTAAACGTTTGAGGAGCTAGGACACTTTAAATCGTAAATCCAGCAACTCGTCAAAATGTCTACCCAAATGAAACCCCTCACATGAAATTCCCTAGTAACGTGATACGTTATAATTTAAAAGATAAGATTTTAAGTTTCTTCAAAAGCTAGTGGATGATAAATTATGTTAAATATATAACATAATTGTTTTATAATGTTTCGATCGATGATTGATAACAATAAATGTGTCGGGTTTTAATAAAATCGAGTCTTATAAGGTTTATATATATTTTTATAATTAAATATAAAAATATTACATTTTATACCTTTAAGAATTCAAAATGACAATATATACCCTTAATATATATATTATTTTACAAATTTAATCCTTTATATAAATTTAACCCTTAACTTTGAAAATTGGCAAAATAGACCCTTGGGGTTTTAAGTTTAGGATAATTACATTTTCAGCCCCTTTAGTTTATAAGTTTCAGAAATTTACAATATATACCCCTTTACATGAAACCATTTGCGAATTAAGTCTAAAATTCATAATAGTTGTATTTTTCAATCTAGAAATCAATTTGCAGGTTATAGCTTATTACAATAATCTAAAATAAGTTGAATTTTACGAGCTTGTAGCTTATGAAAAGAGCTTTTGAGCTCGATACTCTAAAAAGGGTGTGTTTGGTTTTAGAATTTTAACCTGATGGGTTAAGACTTTTAGGATTAGTTTCAAATCTTGTAAAAATGATAAAAGAGCTTATTAGAATAGCTTTTAGGATCAGCTTGTGGCTTATAGCTTATTAGGTTCATGAAAAGAGCTTTTTAGGGTTTATAGGGTGCGTTTGGTTTAGGAAAACCAAACGTGTGGGTTTAAGGTTTTTCAAAAAAGTTTTGCTTATTCAAGAGACTAAAATAAAGCTTATAGATTATCTAGAATACATTAGGAGCTTATTGAACAAGTTATAGAACTTATAAAAGCTTGAAAATGGGTCGAATGACTTGGAATGGGTCAAACGCCTAGGAGATAAATCAAGGACTTCTCTTTTCTTATTTCTTGGCTTCTACTTGCTTAGTTCTTTCTTTCTTCTCTTTTATAGCTTGGTTAGATCATAATTTTGAAAGAGTACTTAGTTTAGATAATGAGTTAAGAATGTGTGTGCGTATGCATGTTTATATAGGCAAGGAAATGAGTGGAGGCCAAGTTAAGTGGAGTAGGGACCAAGGGTGACTAAGGAGGGCTAGTATTGTAGCTTGGAGAGGTGTAGGGTGGTGGGAAGGGCGCGGCTAAACAAGGAGGTGACAAGGGTCTACTTGAGGTCCAAGGTGGTTATGGAGGTGGTAGGGTGGTTGCTTGGTGGTGACAAGGTGGTGACAAGTAAGTGAATGGAGGCTAGTAAGGTGGTGGATCAATGTGGTGAATGCTTGCTAGGTTAGAATTAGTTTTGACTAGTTTAGGGTTTAGGGTTTAGGATTAGGGTTTTAGTTTTAGGACAAGCTAGGACTTTAGGATTAGGACTTAGTTTAAATGTTGTGCTAAGATGAGCTTGTAAGTTATGCTAAAAAGGTGGTACAAAATCCCTATAAGAATTGGAGGGAAAATGAGTCTTTTTGAATTCGTGCATTATTGGTTTGTACTTAAAGTTTTAGAAAGTTGTACCATGGTTTTAGAGGGAAACGTATTTCAAATGTTATGCATTGTACACACATGCCTTATTTGTTTGTACATTGGTATTGTATGTAAACATTACATATAATTAGGGTTTTGATATAAACGTTAACGTATTAATCTGTTTTATAATAAACGTTATGGAAAGTACGTTAAATAGATAACGTATGATGAAAATGGTTATTAGAACATATTGCTTGACATATTATGACATTTACTTGATATAAACATTGATGAAATTGGCATTGGTGGTTGCGTGAGCACATTTACTTTGGTAATGTAAGTTACGTTACATTATGGATGGAATAAAGCAAAAATATTCCCGTGAAAATGGTTGCATCTAATTTAATAGATGGAAATTACATTGCATCTAATTTAATAAATGGATATTACATTGATGAAAATTGTAGGTTGTTATATCCGCAAATGTTTTAAATGGAACACCCAAAATTTCAGCAATATTAAGCACATTTAGGACAATGTTAAAAACAATTGCATTATTATTACCCTCAGTTGGAAGCAAATCAGAATTACCAACCTGCTCTTGGACAGTATCAATCTTACGGTAATCCAAAACCCTAGTTTGATCACTTGGCTTATTACCCTTAACAGATTCCCTTAATCGCTAAAGATTATCACCACCTGAAACGGTGGAATCACCAACTCTCATACCCTCTTCCATTCTAAACCAAGTCAATCAAACAACTATAAACCCTACGTACACCAGTAGCAAGCAAACCACAACCAAAGCAAAACTAGCGAACATAAAATACTCACACTAACCTCCTTTTGAATAGTCGATCTATAATGAATGCACATAATCTGTTACAAATACCAGCGAACCCTAAAAGTAGAACCAATGAAAGATTCCCTAAAAACAGTGAAAAGAACGCAACAAGTATTAATTAATATCACAAATGGAATAATGCCAAAAAGTGGTCGTGTGAATTAATAAACCATAGTCGGTGATTAATTAAACAAAGAAACAATTCAGAATTAATTCTCGCTCGGTGATATAAATAACACTGATTACGATCAATTAATAATTGATAGGGATAGGGTTGCCATTTTTCTCCATTCTTAGAGAGAGCATCTAGGGTTTTTTTAATATGTGGTTATCATCCGAAACCCTAGTTTGACCACTAGGTTGCATTCACATACACTAACACCTCTTGTACGTGAATTGTAAACTTACAAGCATATTCTAGGTATGAATCACCTGGATACTATTTCTTAGCTTGCTCTACAAGTCCTCGTAAGGTATCAGTATATTCTTTCATCTTATCAAGATAACCTACATGAGCATCCCTGTTATGCCTAAGTAATGGTGGAAGTGGTTCAAAGTCTAACTTATACACATTTGAAGAAACCACATTCGAATTATCTACATTTTAAGAACATTCAACCACATTTTTTCCTTTCAAATTTGCAATGTGTTCCTTGAGTTTCTTAATGGAGAGATCTTTAGCTTCTAACTGAGCTTGAAACTCATTTATTTTAAAGAATTAGGTCTTCCTGGCTTTTCAAAGTCGTGGATCTTACCAAAATTAAATTTTATGCTATGTTTTAATTATTGAATCATCATATTTGCATAAAATCTTTAACATTAACAAGATTTATTATCATTTATCATTTCCATGATAAAAATTCATTTATATATCATGGATGCCGAATTAACAATTAATATAAACATAAAACCAATCAATTAACAATTTTAACACATCAAGTTTTATCCATAAAATTTCATACAACATTGAATTCGTCTAATTAGTTTTATAACCAATAAAAATTGAATCTTGATGTACAAAGATATATATTTATGCATAAAACGCCTAAAAGGCTTAAAAATTAATCAAAAACCCTAATTTTTGTCAAATTTTATTACTTGTAACTACAAATTCTACACGATGGCTCTGATACCACTGTTTTGTTTTTACAACTATTAACCATTAAAGATAACGAGTTTGCAGCGAAAGTAAACACGTTTAGAATAACATAGTTAACAAGGGTTCAAGAATGCGTACCTTTTCACAATATTAACGAATACACAATCTTGAAGATAGCGACGTTATCTGTAGTCTATCTGGATACACCGGAACCAAACGAGTTACCAAAGTAGATAACCTCTATGGTATGATCACACTACACGTTACCGAGATATGTTAGAATGCTTTAGTCCTTTTTTCACGAATAAAACAACCGAACACTATTGTTCTTGCTTCTTGTGTCACTCGAATAAAAAATCCCACCATAGAATAAAAACCAACCAACCATATGTAATAAATTAAAGGAATATCTGTTTTGTTTTTCCTAATTCATGTCTGTAAGGCAGATGATTATATCATGATATAATCATATCATGCATGCGTTATAGAGTTTATTCTCAACATACAAATCGTTAGACTTATAGGATTGTAATGAGGTATGTAGAATATAAGGATAACTTTATGTCGTCTGTGTTTTTGGTATATCATATATCTAATCATACATCGAATGAATGAGGCATGGGGTACATATATATAGCCCCAATACTTGTTCTTCAAGTCATGCTCAAACACCTCTTTTTGTTTACTAGAAACGACACTCGAACCCCTCCTGTCTTTTCATGTTGGCGACAATTAACTATTTCTGTGAAAATATTAATAAATTAATATACAGTAATATTAATTACATTAATAAAAGTATCAATCTGTGCTATACGCGTTGTTCCCCATAGGTCAGTAATTGTAATTCCCGGACATATATTATTTGATATATGTACATATCCCAACAATAGGGACCATGTGGTTCTTTGGATAAAGCCATAACCATTCCGGATGAATGAGTTACGATCAAAATGGCAAAACTAACTAGAAATTGTGCGCATATTTTCAAACGAATATATCTTAAAAATTTTAAACCTAGGTACTGTTTTTCTAAAGCTAAAGTTGTAGATAAATGATAGACTTAAAAATTAAGCGTTTGAATGGGGTTCTAACTAGTTACGGGTTGTCAAGATCATGATCATAATGGTTTTGAAGCGGAAATTGTTTCCAAAAACTCAGATTGTGTGCTTAGGGTAAAATTGGTCATTTCAATTAGAATACTGTTTACATTGATGTGTTTAGTTATTACATCTGTAAAAACTAGGCTCATCTTAAGTTGTTTGAGGTTGAAATCGTTCGTCTATACTATTAAGATTTTTAGGACATAGGTAAGTCAAGTCAAAGGTAAGGGCCATAATTTTATAAAGCCGTATTGTTTTTAAAAGGGTTATTAAATTAACATAAAGATTTTGTCAATTAGTTATTAACGCATATAGAATAGGAATAACATTATGAAATTGATTTAGTTCAGGTCCTAAAGGTGTTTTGAATAAAATTTCACTTGGTTTAAATGTAATTTGAATGCCATATCTTGAATCTTGATTTATTCATTGTTCTTTTGGTTGTTTTTCTGTCGATGTGCATTTTTATTTCTTTATACTAAGATACCATTCTTTCTAAGGTTAATACCTTAGTCGACTGTGGTTTCATGCCATCCTTGATCTAACTTCAGTACTTACTACTTCATTGCTTCTCGGTGAGTTCATAGCCCCATCTTTTCTATTTTAATGGTTTTCATAAACTGTTTTCGTGGTGAGATTACATGCTCGTTTTTCTAAGGATAACTTATGGATTTTATATACTTATAGCGTTCATGACTATTTTTTTTTAAAGCTATTACTTGCTTCCTTACATGGACTTTATATACATGTGTGATACAGATTGTTTACTCATGAACTGCTAAAGCTTGATTTGCTTACTACATGATTTGATGTTCATTGAATTCCTATATATGAAACCGTGAGTTTTGAACACATTATTTGTTTTAAATAGGACACAAGTGTTTTTCAATTGTATGTTATTCCAGATCATATTATTGCCTAAGTGCCGCTATTGCCACTTAAGTCCCCTTTTCAATCATGAACCGTTAATTGCTATTGTAGTAAACGCGATGTGTTATCGGGATGGACTATCATCGTTGGGCTGTGGTTTCTCTGATTAACCATTGGGGGGGGGGAAATAATAAATATAAAACGAATTTAACATTTAAGTAATTAGTAAAGATGTTTGGTAGCTATTTTTATCTATTTTGGGGCACAAACCTCGATTATGGTTTGGATCGTAATGCATGTTAAGGTTCGGTGTCATAAGCTTAGTGCAATAATACATGTTTGGATACTGAATTTGTTTTGTAGTCTTCTATTACTTAAATTGTGTGTCTCTAATGAACATTACTTGATTATTAAATCATACCTGGTTTTTGGAAAATAATTACTTTGAAATATTGAACACCAACTTTTCTTATTAAATATTTACTTGATTTATTTTAATACTGCCTTTTACCTAACCTATGAATTCAACAATTTTATTGTTTGGTTCGTTTTTGCATGTATTTTATCTGTTATTTTATTGATAGCTAGGCATTGGGAGGCATTGAGTCGCTCCGGATACATATATTTTTGAAGGATGAATGATTCGGATTACCTTTGAAAAACGAATTTAAAATGTTTTCTATTGCATTGCAACGGGAATTGTTGTTACTACTGATATTTTATAAAAATTATCGGACATGGTTGACTTTTCAAAACGTCTCTCTTACGAGGTCGTTTCTGTGACTTGTACTTTATGGCTATGAAGTAAACACCCCAAGTGGTATTCAGCTGCTTTGGATTTTGGGGTGTTATAAGTGGTTTTAGAGCATTGGTATAGAGAACTAGGTCATTTTCAAAACCTAAACTATAACTTTTTTTTTTGAAAAAATTTCAAAGCCTTTCACCGTTGTTCGATATCCACGCGCGCATGCTCTTTGATCCCTTATAAACTCTTTTTTGCATCTCTACTTCTATTACATGGATAATGAGCATTTAACGTTGTCTACGAGTTCGCTCTCTTACGCCTTCTTATGACGTCTTATATTTAACTTATTCGGTTAATTATATAAATATTGATTATTCTGATTATCGCGTACTTCCCAATTTCTCATTTACTCCCTCGAACACCAATACTGATTATTACACCATTCGACTCTGAATTGGAACACTCTTCTTATGATTTTGAATCACATATGTTGTTTCATAATCCATCGTTTTAAAGTCTTCCAGTTGGTGGGAGTACCACCTTAATTTGGCACCTCGGATCGTGCCGCCTTTTGACACTTACCTTTGGAACGCGGTTGAACAACGTCTCATTATTCTTCTCGTTACTTCTTATGATTTTGAAGAATCATGCCGCCAAGGAGACTCCTTCTTCTCAACGTAACATTGTTTTGATCTCGTGTTTTGTTGTGACAATGCTTAAGTAGGCTAATTTATAATTATCTCATTGAAATGAATTGGGACGCCTCTTATTCTCAATATGGAAATTTATTAAATTCACCAAACCATAAATTTCTAAGTTTATTTTACATAGACTGGGATGACTTTGGATGTAAATAACGATTTGTAAATGAGTGGGCTTAAGAGTATGGCATTCGTACGAACAACTTTCTTTCGATTTGTATTCCGTTTGTACGAATATTTCATTTTCTTGTTATCTATTATAATATCGTTTACTACCTTCATACGAATGAGTCTTATTGATTATTTCCAAATGAGTATCCGACATGGCGTGTGTCTCATTTAACAAGTAATGCGTTCGTACGAATCATTCGTTGTTTTTACTCTTCTAATCGCTATCATTATTATTTTTATACAAATGGCTATTTGAACTTCTTTCGACTCGTGATTTGTTATATGGGATTTTCTAAAGGTGTATCGATCGCCGCGTACTTGATAAACTAATAGTAATGAACCATTAACCGCTTCCAAGAATTGACGACTTGTTAAATTCTTCGTTTCTAATGAACTTTTCTTCAAGTCAAGTATTTTATCCTTCCTTTTAAGGATTCTCACGAAATTTAATCCGTTCGCTCACGCACATTGCATATATTAGATGCTTTGACTACTGTTCATTTAATTTTCATTGGATCTCTCGTCGAGGACCAGAGTTCACGTGGGAAAGTGAGGATCATTTCAAAAGCAAGTATCCTCACCTCTTTGCGAGCAAACAGAAGGCGAGCAAGGCGAATCGAGCACCGGGAAGGCGCTACTTTAAGGGGAGGAAAATGTGACAATTCGGATTTAAGGTCAATAATTTTACCGAGCTTTAATTCTATTTTCTAATTTTCATAGAATTTATTTTATTATTTTTAGCTGATTTGGTGAAAATCGTCGTTTTGGTTATTCGCGAGTTGTGCTTAGAAATATCAGTTAAGTGTTTTAAGAAATTTAAAATTTCATATTTTTGCTCCGGAAGTCAATTTATTGTTATTTTAGTATTTTGTTATTTTTTTCCGCGTTTTGCAAAAACCGTGTCAAAAATAGTACTTTAACACTTTCTAATATTTTAATTTAGTGTTTTAAATCAAATATTGTAGTATAAATTTTTTAGAAAAATAAAAATAAAAATATAAAATAAACATAACATATAAACCAAACACCCTTTATTCAATTTGTGTTGCTCACTATAAACTAAACACACATTAAGAGGGGGGGGGGGGGGGGGGGGGGGGGGGGGGGGGGGGGGGGGGGGGGTGGGGGGGGGTGGGGGGGGGGGGGGAGGGGGGGGGGTGGGGGGGGGGGGGGGGGGGGGGGGGGGGGGGGGGGGGGGGGGGGGGGGGGGGGTGGGGGGGGGGGGGGGGAGTGTGTGGTGGGGGGGGGGGGGGGGGGGGGGGGGGGGGGGGGGGGGGGGGGGGGGGGGGGGGGGGGGGGGGGGGGGGGGGGGGGGGGGGGGGGGGGGGGGGGGGGGGGGGGGGGGGGGGGGGGGGGGGGGAGGGGGGGGGGGGGGGGGGGGGTGGAGGGGTGGGGCGGGGGGGGGGGGGGGGGGGGGGGGGGGGGGGGGGGGGGGGGGGGAGGGGGGGGGGGGGGGGGGGGGGGGGGGGGGGGGGGGGGGGAATATGGACTTGGACACTTGGAATTTTATATAAAAGGGTTTGACCTCTTTTAAAAACACATAGTTCAGTTTATAAAAAAATCTCTTGCTCTTTTCTTTCTTCTCTGGTTCGACGACACCCACAACAACAACATCAAGAATCATCACCAAAAAATTTCTCAATCAATTCATCACTTATACGTCACTAATACATTAACCCTTAACAATCCCTGCAATAAAAATAACATGCAAAAGGATTTAATTAAAGATCTGATTTTTTTGATTTTCTTGGGTTGATTTAAAGGGGTGTTAGGTTGGTTTTCTGCTTCAATTGTTGCTTCGTTAAGCTTTATCTATTGTTTTATTGTTATTTTTAATTCATGGGTTTATTTAATTTGTTTGATTTCTGGAAAATATGATGCATGCATGTTATTGGATGATTTTGAAAGTGATATGGTGATAGGTTGTAGCTTAGGATGGTTATAAATTAGGATTTTGATTTTGGAAGCGGATTGGTATTGATAATTTTATGACAGCAGGTTGTAGGTGTAATGCCGAATTAATTTTTGGCTTGAGGTCTATGATTTTATAACTTTGTTGGGTAGAGAAACATACAAGGTGTATGTGGTGCTTTGGATGGAGCCATAACTCTTCCGGATGACCAAGATATGATCAAATTAGTGAAACTAATTCTATCGACACTTAGGAAATTTAGTGCAGATAGTTTGACACATTATGGAATATTTTTGTGTTGACACATTATGGAATATTTTTGTGTTGACACATTATGAAATATTTTTGTCTTAGAGCCAAATGTATCTTTACATAAATGGATAGATTATAATCTCATGTCCATATGGTGAATTGGATGAGTCTTATCTCATCGGTGAGTTAGGAAAATACGCCCAAATTAGTAAAACTAGTCCAATAGGTGACCTGCAGATAGTTTGTGTTTTAATGGGAAAATTTTAGCTTAAAGCCTACTGGTTATTTACATTAATGAATAGGTTAATATCGCAGGTCCTAGTGGTGAGTTGGATGGAAACACCAACCTCTTCGTTTGGTCGAGATACGACCAAAACCGTGGAAACGAACTTAGTGTGTACCCATAATTTATAATACAGATAGTTAGGCTTGTAACGAATTTTATTTGACTTGGAGGCTACTGGGTTTTTACATGGGTGAAGGGTAAAACATATGAGGACCATGTGGTTCTTTGGATAAAGCCATAACCATTTCGGATGAATGAGTTACGATCAAAATGGCGAAACTAACTAGAAATTGTGCCCAGATTTTCAAACGAATATATCTTAAAAATTTTGAACCTAGGTACTGTTTTTCTAAAACTAAAAGTTGTAGATAATTGATAGACTTAAACTTGAGCTTTTGAATGGGGTTCTAACTAGTTACGGATTGTGAGATATGATCAAAATGGTGAAGCGGGAAATTGTTTCCAAAAAATTGATGTGGTAGTACTTAGGGGTAAATTGGTCATTTCACTTAAGTTCTGGATACATCGGAGTGTTTGGTTGATAACATCAGTAAACTAGTTTCATTAAGCTTGTTTGAGGTGAAAACCGTTCATTTATACCTATTACGAATTTTGAGATATAGGTCCATTAAGTCAAGGTAAGGGCAGAATTTTTATAAAGTCGTATTGTTTTAAAACTGATTAATTAACGTAAACGATTTTGTAAATTTGGTTCGATTAGGCATAAGAATAGAATTAAATATTGAATTTATTATGTTCAGGTCCTAAAAAGGAGGTTTGGTGATAAAATCTCACTTGGTTAAAAGTATATTAGAAGGCCTTATCATGAGGGGTCACGATTTCTTCATTGTATTCTTTTTGTTGTTCTTCGTCGTGTGCGTTTTATATTCTTTATACTAAGTCCTGACCAATTCTTTCTTGGTGCTCGCACTCCTTAGGCGTCCGTAGTTTCACGCCATCCTTGATCTAACTTCAGTACTTACTACTTCATTGCTTCTCGGTTAGTTCATAGCCCCACCTTTTCTCCTTTAATGGTTTTCATAAACTGTTTTCAGGTGGTGGAGAATACATGCTCGTTTTAATAGTAAACTTAATTGATTTCTACTACTTTAAGCGCTTAACCATGACTATTTTATTAAAGCTATTACTTGCTTCAAACATGACTTTAATACATGTGTGATACATGGTTGTTTACTCATGAACTTGCTAAAGCTTGATTTGCTTACTACATGATTTGAGATCATTGAATACCTATATATGAAACCGTGAGTTTTGAATAGATTATTTGTTTTAAATAGGACACAAGTGTTTTTCAATTGTATGCTATTCCTGATCATATTATTGCCTTAGTGCCGCTCATTGCACTCTATAGTCCCCTTTTCAATCATGAACTGTTAATTGCTATTGTAGTAAACGCGAGTGTTGTGGATAGATCTATCGATTGACAATCCCCGTCTGGGCTGTGGTTTCTAGATAACCATTGACGCATTTAGCATTTGAAGTAATTCGTAGGATGTTTGACAACATCTGTATCTGTTTTGGGGCACAAACCTCATTTACTAGTTTGGATCGTAATGCATGTTAAGGTTCGGTGTCATGAGCTTAGTGCAATAATACATGTTTTGGACTACTGAATTTGTTTCGTAGTCTACTATTACTTAAATCTTGTGGTCCACTACTGAACATTACTTGATTTTATTATAATCACTACTGTGGTTTTCGGACAATATTTACTTTGAAACATTGTAACACTCTTGTTCTTATGAAAACTATTACTTGATTTTTTTCATTACTGCTTTTACTTACACCTATGAAAATTTCACAACATTATTGTTGACGTTTTTGCAAGTATCATTCGTAGGTTATTATATTGCTAGCTGAGCATTGGGAGCATTCGAGTCGCGCGGATACATATATTTTTGAAGGCTTTATGATTCGATTACCATTTGACAAACGGTTTAAAAATGTTTTCTATTGCATTGCAAACGGAACTGTTGTAACTCTGATATTTTATAAAAATTATCAAATTGTTGACTTTTCAAAACGTCTCACTTACACTCTGTTCTTAAGTTATTTTTAAGAAGGAAAAGTAAAGGGAAAGAAAAGTGAAGAAAAGAAGAGGGGAGAAGGGGAAGAAAGTGGTGCTTTATATGTTGTTCTACAAATGGAAAGAAAATGAAAGTAACGTGTTATTGAGTTTGACATCAAATACGAGGAGCTATGAAATTACTCTTACACCCCTAAATCAAAAAATGATATTTGAATAAGGCTGAAAATGAAAGGGCAATATTGTATTTTCAATGTAATTTGACTTCTTTCTTTACCTTTCACTCCATATATGGGTTGCAATGTGTGGCTAAAAAAAACAAGTGGTTTACCTTCTTTCCACTTACTTTACTCGCTTTTACTTTGCACAAAAAATTTTAAGAACATGTTATTTTTTGTTTCTTTCACTTTCAATTGCTTTCACTCCATAAAGGTAACTAGAGAACAGACCCTTAGAGTCGTTTTCTGTGACTAGTACTTTATGCTATGAAGTAACACCCCAACTGGTATTCTGCTGCGTTGTGATTTTGAGGGTGTTACAATTTGTACATCTCATAGTGTGTGTTTTCTCCTCATTCTCTCTAGAAAACACACATTCTTCCCTTTCTCTATCTATATCTAATAATATGGCTAAGTTCTTATTTTATCCTCCCGACCTTTGGATCGTGTTAGTTTAGTGAATTATTAATGATACAAAATCTTATTTTTTTTTTCTTCTCCCTAACACTAGTAATACGAACGTACTTTATTAACCCTTGATTTGTGTAACTAAATTCAAGATGTTATATATGGTCACATGAAGTATTTATTTAGGTGTCTAAATCATAGAGTCATATTTTGTCACACATTATTTAAGTGTAGTCACAAGTTGATACATATGGTCACACATTTATGATAACTTATGTAATTTTGAGGGGTTAGATATGAGATTTTATAGTCTATCTAGTTTGAGTCTAATTTGATATTCACTGCATTTTTAAGCTATTTGGTTTAGAGCTTTTTCGGTGCAGCTTATTTTTAAGCTAAAGTTTTTTTAATAAAAGTTTTCATTATTAAATACTCCCTCCGTCTCATATTAAGTGTCCAGTTTGACTTTTTGAGGTTTTTCTTCATCAACTTTGACCGTAAATATTTGTGTTTGTGTTATATAATACTTTATGAAAATTAAACAAATGAAAATACATTCAAAACTCTATTAATTCATATATTTTGCATCAAGTATCATATAACGTAAAAAGACACTTAATGTGGGACGGAGGGAGTATAATTTTAGTTTATAAAAAGTTTACAATTTTAATTAATAAAAATAGTAGTTTTTATCTCTCATGACTACTCGGTGAAGTTACGATAATGAATAAGTGTTTGGTATGATTTTGATCGTTTTAATCTTAAGCTTATGTTGCAAACCTGTTATATCTTATCTTATCTATTTTTGCTTATCAACTTAGATTATATAATCATATCGGTATAGGTCGAAAGACCCGTTATGATCTATGTGGTTTTAAAGATTTGTCTATGGTCTTTAACGTCTGTGCTGAGAAATCCACTTTCGTAAATTGATAAACAAAATAAGCTTTGATATAATAATAACTGGATTATTTGAGTGACACATTTGGTCTAGTTAACTAAATATAAGTCTTAAGTTAATCAAGTTAATTCGTAAAAACGTTTTCTGACGAGAAATCATTTTTATAAATTAAAGTCCCATCTTCAAGGTCAAATCATTTCCAACACTTATAAATTATTCTTAACTATCCGAGTAGTCATCTTTATTATCATTGATAAAACTAAAGTTATTTTCAAAATTGTTAAAGTCTATTTTCTTTCTGATTATTCGAACACTACTCTAATCCCTGTGGACGACCTGGTCTTACCTAAAAAGATTATACTGCATAGGTGGGTTATACTTTTACCCGTGTGTTTCCATATAATTGTCTGGTATTTTCAGTCTTACAAATTTAAAGCTTTTGAAACACATCAAAGTTTTTGGCACCGCTGCCGGAGATTTCTTAGCTGTTTTGTAGTCAAACTCTGGAAAATCTCTTTAACTCCCCCTCTTTTTCAAATCGCCGTACAGTTTTCTGGCAAACTGACCCGAATACATTCTCCTTTGGATGCATACACTTGCTTCTAATTCTAAACTTGTTGAACCATTACTTGAACCTGAACGTACTCTGAATCGAAGACGTCGTCGACGAAACAGAAGAGTTCCATTCGATCAAAGAAACAATCCACCTAAAAACCTGAGAATTGTCTATCCGCCAATTCTCGACATCAACCACTTCCGTAAATTTCTAGTTACTATTAAAAACCTTTACCCAATGGATGATGAACCCATGTAGGCTGCTGACCATGTTGTCGCTCCGACTCCGGGTTCTGCAATCACTATTCCTGAAACTGCTAACGAATTTGCTATCAAAGGTAACCACTTGACTCTTGTCAAATGAAACCAATTTGATGGAAGAGCCAAAACCGATCCTCATAAACACATTCATGAATTCCTCGGAATCTGCGATATGTTTAAATACAAAGATCCTGAAAATGAAGCCGTCCGCCTAATGATGTTTCCCCTATCACTCACCGGGGAAGCAAAAACATGGCTGGACGAACTCAACGAAGGAACTATAGAAACATAGGATGAACTTCGAACCGATTTCATTAGCCGTTTCTTTCCCCCAGCTCTTTTCGACCGACTCCTCGGAGAAATCCGAGCTTTCTCTCAACATTTCCTGATTATGTTGAGTATCAACTTCTAAAGAGATGCAATGTTTTTCAAGAGTGGTAAAACTTTTGAACAGTTTATTGTAAATCTCTTTTTCAACGAAGTCCTTCTTGTTGAGAAGCTCAGTCTCAAGTTTGAGACACTTTTCACATTCATGCACATTCACAGAAGCAATATTCACAGACGATTTCACAAGTATGTTCACAATATATTTGCTTATTACTTGTTCCAAAAGTCGTTCGTTTTCGTTCAAAACTTGAGTCATTTTAAATTCAAATGTTTTGGACTCTAAACGATGTTGTTCCACAGTCTGTTCCATTTGATGAAAGACATTTTGGACTTCAAAAAGTTCATCAACCAAATATTGATTGAATGTGTTAAATAAGTCCTTCAGAGCTTTTACAAATAGAATTATTTCATCCCTAAAACAAGCTTTTGTATGTTCGAACCCCCACGAGCCCTCAGTGATGGTTGTGGGTGTGGTTCTTTCTTTGACAACCACGTCAAAACCAGCAAGATGATGTTTAAGTTTCTTCAAACTTGTATTCACCATGCTGATTTAGGAAGTTCTTTCGGAACCTCAACTATGGTGGGTATACTAGAAATATTGGGTTCTGGAGAATTCACCGAATTTTGAGACCAAAAGGCTTGTTCAGCAAATAATTCAGTTTGTGGAACAAATCGTGTTTCAAAATCTTTATAAAGTTGGTTAAGAACAACATAATCGACTGGTGTAGTATTAACTTTCTTTTCTAACATTATAGGATCCTTTTGTTTTAAAAGCATTTTGAACGACTCTCTTCAGCAAGCAACAAGGTCTCTTCGGAGTCAGGGATCACAATGGAATTAGTTTTCTCAATTAAACGTACCCCATTAAAGCTTTAGTTCAACTGCTGTGCTTCTTAGATAGAAAGGATTTGAAAACTAGAGGTGATTAGTGGTATGATCATAGAAAAAATAAGGTTTCGTCAATATGTGAACAGTTTGTGCGGATTGATCTCTTTTAAAAACAATATTATCTAGCTGTTTAATCCTCATTTCTAAAGCAATCTCTCTATCTATGTTCCTAGATTCTTCTTTCTTAAAATCATCTTTGAGAAGAGAAACTGTTTGCATTAAAGATTCTTTTTCTTTTAAATGTTCAGAAAGAGTTTGTTTAAGACGATCAATCTCTACAGACTGTGTACTTGAATCTAAAACATTATCATTACTCCTTAAATCAACATTTTGTCCTTCTTTCAACACTTTAACTTGTTCCTTATATCTTTCAAGCTCAGCAGTTAACGTATCATTGACACTTTTATTTTCCAGATTTATCTTGGTACAATTAACTACTTGGGATTTCAGTTGTTCAATCACAGATAATATCAATGCATCTTGTTGTGCAGAGGAGTTAGAATTCTGAACAACTGCCTATTGTGATTCAATCACATACTGAGAATAAGGAATGATATTGCTATCACTGGTTATTTCAGTCTCTGAATGGTTCACAACATTTGACTGTTCAGAAGACGGCATCACCTGCACAGCTTGATTAATCATATTATTATTTACATTATCATGATTGTGTACCTTAGTAAGAGCATCTAAACCATAATGAGATAAATCCGCCATGAGAGCAACTTTGGCGGTGTTGAGTTCATCACAATCATAGTCATATGCATCCAAATCATCAGCTTGATAAGTAGCATTGTGAGTAATGACAGTCTGTGTGGCTTGACCTTCTAGAATTCCTGGATCTGCCAAAAATGCTAGTTCATCCTCATGTAGAATTTGACCACTTGCTTGAGCTTTAACCAACAAAACTTTATCCTTAAACCATGAATCATCCCGTTTCCTCTTTGGTTTAGTGCACTGTTTAGACATGTGGCATTCCCCTTTATAGTTGTAACAAATAACAGTCCTTTGTTTCCCAGAATTGCTTCCACTTGCTCCTGGTGTTACTAGTACAAAAAGTGGATTTGGCCACACATAGGCAAAATGGAACGACCACACATTCACATATTTATATGGCTAAAGGTACCAAAATAGACAACATTTACTAATTAGCCACACATGAAAATTTTAATTGTGTGACCATTAGAACTGTATTGCCACACATTCGAACATTATGTGGCTAAATGTAACTGGTAATATTATTTAGCAATATGAAATTGGAACGGCGTGACAGATACAAAGTAAGCTTGAAGTTTAGTAACGAATTACATATAAATAGTGAAAATATATTCACACACTTGAACAATGTGAACCAAATTGGCATATTGGTCACTGACAGTAATTTTTTATGGTCTAATCATACAGTCAAGGTTTTGTCACACATTATTTTAGGGTGACTGTATCTTTTTGATAATTATTTAGCCAAATTATGAATTTGGCGCGTGACAAATGAAAAGTAAGGTTGAATCATTAGTCACAATATACATATAAATAGTGACAAATATATGTCACACACTTGAACACTGTGACCAAATGCCATATATGGTCACACTAAACGTTTTGTCACACATTATTTAAGTGTAGCCAAAATCCAGTACATATGGTCACGTAACTTAATATGTGTGTTTAAAGTTTAGTTTGTGTTAGCTTGCCAAAAGTTAATGTGTATAGTCACATTTACTCTAGCACGATCATGTGACTATATGCCTTTACAATAGCCACAACATATCATAAATATATTTGTGTGACTAAATTATGTTTATGGCCACATTTAAGGTGATTATCTGTGACCAATATATTCATAACAGTCACATGGTGAAGTATTCATGTGGCTATTATTTAGAACAAAATGGGAAATCGGTCATCATTAAATTTCATGCTTTGTGTGACTAAATATTACAAAAGGCCACACAAATATAAAATTCATGTGACCATTGGATGATCAATAGTCACACAAAATACACATATCTTCACTTTAAACAACATATGGTCAGAGGCGGACCCACCTTATGCCAAGGTGGTTCCCGGGAACCACTTTAGAAGCTGAAATCGTATAGAGATGATGCAATAATTTTTTTGGGACCCACTTTAGAAAAATGTTAGGAACCACCCTAGATTGATTTTAAACAAGAAAGAGGTAAAACTGGGATTACAATCTATTTTTTTAGTGATATTTGATGAAGAAAGGATAAATTATTTTTGAAGAAGAAGGAAAAAGAAGATGAAATGGTGAAGAGAGAAATGAGTTGAGGAAGATGATGAAAACTTATATAAAAACATTATTTTTTGAATAAAACAAATGTACTTTTCGAGTTTTAGTTCCCAGCTCACAAATTCAACTATTGTTTTTCTTTTTTCTTTTTAATTTATAAAGCTATAAGTTATAAATAAACAAAAGTGATTTATAGATATGAGATCTTTAACATTTTTACTTTTGGAAAAACACTGTGAGTATAAGCCAAACTGTTATTTGGTGAAAATCAGTTTTGTTTGTTTGACAACCAACTTTTTTTGATAAAAAATAATTAAGTTCGTGTTTTGGACCCGACCCGACCCATTGATCGGGTGGATTTTTGATATGTTGATTTTTGTGTTACTAGTAAAGGAACCACCTTAGTAATCCGGTTGGGTCTGCCACTGCTAGGGCTATAAACGAACTGAACGTTCAGTAAACATTTCATGAACCGTTCGGTAAAAAGTTCGTTTATGTTCGTTTATTTAATAAATGAACGAACATGAACAACATTTTACGTTCGTTTAGTTAAATGAACGAACATGAAAAAAAGTCATGTTCGTTCATTTATGTCCGTGAAAGATCGATTATTCGTTCGTTTATGATCGTATATTCGTTTATGTTCATCTATCGCATCTTTTTATTATATAGTTTTAAATTGATTTACTTCAACAAAATAACACTTAGGAAACGCAAATATTGTGTATATTTTTATAAACTTTTATGTCTATTTATGTTCGTTCGTTTAGTGTTTAATGAACGAACATAAACGAACATGAACAACATAATTTCTTAATAAACGAACATGAACAAGAAAATTTGTTCGTTTAAGCGACCGTGTTCGTTTATTTGTCCGGTTAAAATTAAACGAATAAACATGAACAAGGCTTCGCTCGTGTTCGTCCGGTTCGTTTACAGCCCTTGCCACTGCATATGGTCACACTTATTAACACTTTTGGTCACATATTACAAAAGGCCACACAAACATAGAATTCATGTGGCTATTGGATGATCAATAGTCACACAAAATACACATTTCTTCGCTTTTAAAGCTTTGGTCACACTTATTAACACTTTTGGTACTTATACTTTAATTGTATGTGACTAAATACCCAAAACAAACATGCTTTGTGTGACTAAATATTACAAAAGGCCACACAAACATAAATTTCATATGGCCATTGGATGATCAATAGTCACACAAAATATACATTTCTTCACTTTAAACAGCATATGGTCACACTTATTATTTTTTTAAAAAAAAAACGTTTTTGGCCACTTTATGCTTAATTGTATGTGACTAAATACCCAAAACAAACATGCTTTGTGTGACTAAATATTAAAAAAGGCCACATAAACATAAAATTTATGTGGCCATTGGATGATCAATAGTCACACAAAATACACATTTCTTCACTTTAAACAGCATATGGTCACACTTATTAACACTTTTGGCCACTTTATGCTTAATTGTATGTGACTAAATACCCAAAACAAACATGCTTTGTGTGACTAAATATTACAAAAAGCCACACAAACATAACATTCATGTGGCCATTGGATGAATAATAGTCACACAAAATACACTTTTACTTCACTTTAAACACCATATGGTCACACTTATTAACACTTTTGGCTACTTTATGCTTAATTGTATGTGACTAAATACCCAAAACAAACATGCTTTGTGTGACTAAATATTACAAAAGGCCACACAAACATAAACTTAATGTGGCTATTGGATGAACAATAGTCACACAAAATACAAATTTCTTCCCTTTAAACAGCATATGGCACACTTATTAACACTTTTGATCACTTTATGCTTAATTGTATGTGATTAAATACCCAAAACAAACATGCTTTGTGTGACTAAATATTACAAAAGGCCACACAAACATAAAATTCATGTGGCCATTGGATGATCAATAGTCACACAAAATACATATTTTTTCACTTTAAACAGTATATAGTCACACTTATTAACACTTTTGGTCACTTTATCATGTACATATGGTCATGTAACTTAATATGTGTGTTTAAAGTTTAGTTTGTGTTAGCTTGCCAAAAGCTAATGTGTATAGTCACATTTACTTCTATGCACTATCATGTGACTATATGCCTTTACAATAGCCACAGCATATCACAAATGTGTGACTAAATTATGTTTATGGCCACATTTAAGATGATTATATGTGACCAATATATTCATAACAGTCACATCGTGAACTATTCATGTGGCTATTATTTAGAGCAAAATGTGAAATCAGTTATCATTAAATTTTATATTAGTCACATTGAGTGTTTGTGTGTCTAAATTCATAATGTAATATATGGTCACATGAAGTATTTGTTAATGTGTCTAAATCAGGGACTCAAGTTTTGTCACGCATTATTTAAGTGTAGCAAATAACCGATATATATGGTCACGTTATTAAGCCTAAACTACTTTTAGGTTTTAAAAAATAAGCTAAACCGAAACTATATATCCCAAGTGTAATTAAGCCTAAAGTAATCTAGTTTTATAACGGAAATATATTTTTTGAATGAAAAATATGCTCATCAATAAGCTGCAAATAAGCAGCTATGCAAAACTAGCAAAATCGATTAACTGTTATAAGTAAGTAAAGGGAGAATAACTGTTTAATGGTTTTTGGTGTTTAAAGAGTGTTTATAGGCTGATAAGGGGTGTTTGGTTTAACTCAGAATAAAAATAAGAAAATAAAAAAGGATGTTACACCCCAGCAAGAATCGAACCCGCGACCTCCCTTACGAAAGTCAAGCGGGTTACCATCTTGCTAGAGTAACCTATTCGTTAATGTTATGCATTTCCTTTTTAAAATAGAAGTTTAAGCTTCATTGTTTTTGGCTAGTAGCTTAAAGAGTGCTTTTAGAAACTGCTTATTAAACCATGGATTTTTCTCCCTCTGCTTATTTTTAACTTGTTTCACTTTTAAAATTTCGAATTTAGCAAAACTAAATAAGTTGTAGCTTATTTAGTTTAAAGCTTTTTCGGTGCAGCTTATTTTTAAGCTAAAGTATTTTTAATAAAAAATTTCATTATTAAATATAGTTTTAGTTTATAAAAAGTTTATAATTTTAATTAATAAAAATAGTAGTTTTTAGATTAGCTTATTATTAAGCTAGCTTATTGCTTATTATCTAATACTTAATATTTGCTCAGTTTTGTGTTTGTCTCACTTCACTTTCTCTAAAGTAGGGGTGAGCATCGGTCCAAAACCGAACCGGACCGGCCAAGACTGGACCGAGACCGAATTGGTCTAAAACGCCGGACCGAAATGGTACGGTTCGGTCCTGGTGACCGGTCGGTTCGGTCTTCGGTCCGGTCCGGTCATACAAGGCATAATGTTCGGGTTTTTTGGAAAGACCGACTGGACCGAACCGGACCGAAGATCAAATTGGTCCAAAACGCCAGACCGAGGACCAGACCGAAATACGTTCGGTCTGGTCCGGTCTGTCCGGTTCGGTTCGGTTCGGTTCGGTTCGGTCCGGTTTTCCAGTCCGGTCTGGTCGAAAGGTCCGTATGCTCAGCCCTACTCTAAGGCGTGGAATTTAAGGGTTAAATAAGCTAGACATTTGCGTTAGAGCTTAATTAAATTTTATAATGCTAAATGGCAAATCTCTATTCAACTCTCTTCGAGGATACGACCCCGAAATATAGTTATTACTATTTCCTCTAGTAATTGTATCTCTAAACGGTAATTTATTACCGACCGCTTTACACGCGTCAGTCAACTATTACGAGTTAAAGGATCTAGGTTATTGGTTACGCTTAGGAGTTAGATTAATGTGACCAATGATAACCTAATGCACATGACCCGTGACCCATGTAAATTAGTCATTGTCACCAGTAATACATGGGTCCATGACACTATAAGCCACTACAACCCAATGCACATGACCCATGACCCATGTTAATTACCCATTGTCGATCACCAGTCATGTATTGGTCGATAACATGACACTATAAGCCACTACAACCCAATGCATGTGACCCATAACCCATGTTAATTACCCATTGTCACCAGTCATGGATGTGTCGTAACATGACACTATAAGCAACTACAACCCAATGCATATGACCCATATGATGTCAAATACCCATTAATAAATGTGACCAGTGATAACCAATGCACATAACCCATGACCCAAGTGAATTAGCCATTATCACCGGTCATGCATGGGTTCCGTTACATTATAAGCCACTACAACCCAATGCACATGACCCATGACCCATTTTAATTACCCATTGTCGATCACCAGTCATGTATTGGTTGATAACATGACACTATAAGCTACTACAACCCAATACATGTGGCCCATAACCCATGTTAATTACCTATTGTTACCAGTCATGGATGTGTCGTAACATGACACTATAAACAACTACAACCCAATGCATATAACCCATATGATGTCAAATACCCATTAATGAATGTCACCAGAGATAACCCAATGCACATGACCCATGACCTATGTGAATTAGCCATTATCACCGGTCATGCATGGGTTCCATGACACTATAAGCCACTACAACCCAATGCACGTGACCCATAACCCATGTTAATTACCCATTGTCACCAGTCATCATGGATGTGTCATAACATGACACTATAAGCAACTATAACCCAATGCACATGACCCATGACCCATGTGAATTAGCCATTATCACCGTCATGCATGGGTTCCATTACACTATAAGCCACTACAACATTACGCCGCCTGACACTACAAGAATCGAGGCTTTTAACCACAAGAAATATTTAGCCACGACCAACGTCGTGGCTAAAAGCCCACTAAATGACAAAATAAAAGCTAAAGGGAGGTTGACCGCCCGATTATCGATTCGCAATTTTTTTAACCTTTGCTACTATTTCTTTAAATTTTTTGTAAACAAGTAACAAAACTTTTATTCATGACTATTATCGTTGCTAAAGGTATTTTCCCGATTAATCCCGCCTAGAACGATGTACAAGCTACAGGGAGGTCGACCGCCCGGCTATCGATTCGTGATTTTTTCAACCTTTGCTACTAGTTCGTTAAATTTTTTGTAAACAAGTAACAAAACTTTTATTCACGACTATTATCGTGGCTAAAGGTATTTTCCCTCTAATATTTTCGTGAAATATTTCGTAAAATTCGTAAAATACTTTTAGTCACGTGACTAAATGTTCCCCCCTAAAAATTTCATGAATCCCATTCCAAATTAATCACACAAACAACTCCTCCTGTCACCGCCACAACTCCCTCTCATCTCACCACAAATCCCGTCACCACCACAGTCCATCACGTCCACTCTCTCCGTCGCTGCACTCTCACCCGTCATAGAACCCAACACTCTCTCACCACTAATAAGTATTGTTTTATGTTTTAATTTGTACACATCGTTCTAAAAAATCATGTTTATGATTTTGTAATTGAAAATGTCTTGAGTATGTTGTAATTAAACATTTGTTTTGAGATTTCCTCTTGTAAATTATGTTAATTTCTTGGTAAAATTAGCTAGTTAATTGGTTAAAATATATAAGTAACCATATTAATTGCAACAAAAAAATGTTCTTAAGTAAATGACAAGTTACCTGACTTTGTTCTTATATTTTGAGTTTATATTGGTTTTTTGGCAAATTGAGGTATACTTGACATTTCTTAATTGATTTCAAGTATATTGTATCACATTGTTTGAGTTGTTGGAAAACCCCCCTACTTGAATCCCCCATAACTCCTCACCGGACCCTTAAACTAACAATGGGGTGACCCGCAGGGACTATAACCATAAAGCTTATGCTCCTGGAAGATTGCTGCTCGGATAAGTGGGACACATTTATAAACATGGACAAGTCTTGGATGGGAACTAATAGGACCAACAAATCTTATGTTGATGGAGTAGCAGCGTTTATTGATTATGCAGTACATAACTTGCAGAAGATGGTGAACATCGACCTACGAGTTAATAAACAACATCTTTTAATGCCATGTCCGTGTACCAAATGTTTAAACCACATAGAGCATAAAGTGGAGGAAGTGCAGTTCCATTTATTCAGAAATGAGATTGAACAGGATACTTCGTTTAAGGGGAAGCTAACAGATTGATTTTGGTTTAAAGATTTAAAGGCTCATATTTTATTAGTTTAATTGATTACGAAGAGGATTATTTATCACATATTTGAAGTTGAAGTGGAGTTTCACAGGTTTGTGTTCTTATCATATCTCAAATGGCTTACAACATTTGGAGGTAACTTGTTTGTGTTTTTAATGTTGTGACGAAGACTTATCAAAATCTAGCAAAGGTGTGTGATCTACAAACTTATGGTGCTCAATGCTCACATTTGTTATCACTTTGGTTATGTGTCTCATAGAAGATGAGGATTTTTGTCAAGAGATTGCGGTCTACTTATATTTCATAGATTTATTTATAAGTTTGACGTCACGTGGATAGTACAAGATATAAGACACAAGTTTTGGGTTGTTCTACTTCAGCATCAAGTTGGTAATATTTAGTTTTCTTCATCAGTAATCATTACATAGAGCCTACAGAATTAAAGATTCAAGAATGGTTACATAAGGGTTTCAGGGGAAGCTTATTGTTAAAATGTTTAACCATTTAACAGGCGTCATGAGTGAAGCATTTTAACTATTACTAGTCATTATTACTACTGCTAGTGTAAGTTTCTACTGCTCGAATTCATTTATACTTATTGTGCGTTCATAGAGGGTAAATCGAAAACATTGGAAAACTGATAAAAGTGTGGATACATTGTTTGTGGTTGTGAATGATCAAAGTTGCATACTTTAGTCCCTATTGATTATGACAAAAAGGCTTAAGAAGATTTACAAATAACATATTGCCACTTACAGAATCCTTGATGTGTAAGGGGAAGTTTGCCATTCACAGTATGGTTTTGTCATTATCATCTATGGTAGATTGTAGGAATTATATTGAGTTGATAAGACAAAACAATGAAACAAGTATTGCTAATATATGAAAGCAGTAGTATATATGTTGGATACTATTGCTAGGTGTCACAAAAGGTTTATACTGCTAGTATAAGTGGGGAAAAGGAAAACGAACAAACAATAAGGCATCAAAAAACCAAGAAGATATGAGAGGCAGAGGTGGGAAGATTCAAAAGCAGAAAAGAAACATAACAGAAGAAAAGGGTAGTTCAAGCCAAGTAAACGGACAAAACGGTGCGTATTGGAAGAAATTCAACATTTGGTATCGAAAACTTAGTTATTAGAGGCATACTTCTGTTCCACATTGTATTGATTTCATGCATGTAGAAAAGAATGTTGCTAAGAGTCTAGTCAGAACTTTGCTACATGTTCCGGGAAAGATAAAAGACGGAGTGAATGCTCGATTGGATCTGACTGAGTTGGGGGTCAAACCAGAGTTGTTTGCTATGCAAGAAGAAGGCAAAACAACACTACCTCCAGCAGGTTACATATTGACGAATGCTGAAAAAGACACCTTTTGTGAAACGTTATACAACATCAGGGTACCACAAGGTTATTGTTCAAATTTCTCTAGTTTGGTCAACCTAAAGGATAGGAAGCTCGTTGGCCTTAAATCGCATGACTATCACATGCTAATGCAAGAGTTTTTGCCCATTGCAATACGTTCAATCATGCACCCACCCACACGATATGCTATTATCAGGTTTTGCTTTTTCTTTAAATCGATATGTAGCAAAGAAATCATATTGCAAGAACTAGATAAGATGCAAGCAGAACTGGTAGTGACACTGTGCCTACTCGAGAAGTTCTTTCCTCTGTCATTTTTTGATATTATGATACATTTGACTGTGCACCTAACTAGGGAGGTAAAATTATGTGGTCCCATATGCTTTTGGTGGATGTATCCCTTCGAAAGATGTATGAAGGTTATTAAAGGACATGTGCAAAACAGAAATAAACTAGAGGGATGCATTGCTGAGGAGACTATTGCAGAAGAAACAATAGAGTTTTTTTAGCGAATATCATAAATCCATGGAAACTATTGGTATCCCACCTGATAAACATGAAACTGATGAAAATGAGGAAGGAAAGCCATTGTCGGCCGGCAAATCAAGTGAAGTTTCTGCGGAACTCTTTCAGAAAGCACATTTGTATGTAATACATAATACAGATGAAATTGTACCGTATATCGAGTAAGTATTGTTGATCCCACTTCAATAGATCGAATTCCTTAAGCTTGTTTAAGGTTTAGTTATATTAGATAAATCTAAGTATCTATAATCTTTTCCATAATCAAATAACTTAATACATATCATATAAGCAGTACTAACTAACAAACAGTACTAACTTATTAACTAGCAGTACTAACTAACAAACAATACTAATATTCACTAGCAGTAGTAACTATGTACTAGCAGTAGTAAACACTTAGCATATTTTCTTTGAAGTTCATGAGCAGCACTAAATTCAGCTAAGCAGCATTAACACAAACATGAGCAGCAGTAATCCAAACAGCATTAAGAAGACTTTTAATCCCAACAAGTATTACTAACACATGTCTATTTCGTTACTTAAAATGTTCTATCAAATATAATAATCAAAGACATTGTTTCAGGAGACACAAGCAAGTTTTGAAAACAGAAAACCCGGGTAAACGAATAGCATTTCTGGAGAATGAGCACAGTAAATCTTTTGCTAAGTGGTTACGCAAAGAGGTAATTAATCGTATGTTATTTATAATTGTTTGTTTGTGTACCCTTCAATTTGAAGCTAATTATATATACTTGTAATGAAATTCAGGTTGAGAGAGAGTTAGCGATCTCCAAAGAAAGTGTATCAGAAACTGTAAGGTGGATATCATATGGACCACGCGCCACCATAGTGAAATACGATGCATATAACATCAATGGGTATACCTTTCGTACGAAATGTCATGATGGCAAAGTTTACCAGAACAATGAGGTTAGTGTTGAGGCAATAGATCTGCACATATCTAAAGAAGTATGTAAACCTCACGACAGCGCATTTTATTATGGGGTTTTACAAGAGATATGGGTACTAGATTACCATTTTAGGCAAATTCTTTTTTTCAAATGTGATTGGGTTAATCACAGAGCTGGTGGTGTGAAACACGATAATCTTGGGTATACATTGGTTGACCTGAATGATTATGCCACAAGGTTGATCCCTTTAATATTAAGCCTCACAAGCACGACAAGAGTTTATGTTTGAAAGAACCAGATAGAATAAAAAAACGTCTATTGTCTTTAAGACACCTCCCAATAATTTATAAAAGATTACGATGACAAAGTCGATTGAGGGAATTGTAGTACCGTCATTCACCAGTGCAATGATAACATATTGACATGTGTAAATTGACGTGACTTAGGTAATGAATCACGAGATGACTACTATCGAACCGACTATGGATGTGTTGTTATACGAAAATCCAAGTAAACCATGTCATGCTCAAGTTGTCACACTCTACCTTTATCATATTTCACCCGTGCATTTAAATCATATAGACATTCGATTTTTTGTACATGTTTATGTATTTATGTTTGTACTATGCAAAACCTTTTTAAGCTTTTGTTTTGTAGCAAATACTCTTGTGAAGGATTTCATTTTATCTATTAATTTTTTACTTCCTGTTTGGTTTATATGTTTGTATATGAGGCTTTCAAACCTGGGTGATGCCCCAGATGAGTCATGAAGTTGCTAATAAACTGCTTAATTCTGCTTATTAAACTGCTTATTATCGGCTTTAAAATTGCTTATTAAATCTGCTTATTGTCTGGTTTGTGTGTTATTGCAACTTGCACTATAAATTTGGCAATTTGCAGTCTTGCATAGCACATTACATTTGAACATTGCCTTGCAGCTTGCATAAGCAAGCAGCATTTGCACATGCATTTGCAATTGCAATATGCACATTGTTAATTGTACACTGCATTTCCAGCTAGTATTTGCAACGCAAGCATTTGCCATTCCACTTGCACATTGCATAACAGGCCTAAAGTATTCTTTATTAAAACCTTATTAAAATGAAACAAGTTGAAAATAAGCAGAGGGAGAAGAAGCCACGGTTTAATAAGCAGTTTCTATAAGCACTCTTTAAACTACTAGCCAAAAACAATGAAGCTTAAACTTCTATATTACAAAGAAATAGCATTACATAAACGAATAGGTTACTCTGGCAAGATGGTAACCCACTTGACTTCCGTAAGGGAGATCGCGAGTTCGATTCTCGTTGGGGTGTAAAATTCTTTTTTATTTTCTTGTTATGAATATATTGGCACATCCACTTCACATTTTCTCTAAATAATATCCACGTGAATACTTCACGATGTAACTGTTATGAATATATAGGTCACATATAATCACCTTAAATGTGGCCATAAACATAATTTAGTCGCAAATTTGTGATATGATGTGGCTATTGTAAAGGCATATAGTCACATGATCGTGCATAAAAGTAAATGTGACTATACACATGAGCTTTTGGCAAGCTAACACAAACTAAACTTTAAACACACATATTAAGTTATGTGACCAAAATTACTGGATAAAAGGACCTAAGAGTAAATAAGTGGTGAGACCAAATACTGTATTAAAGTGAACGACAATGTGTATTTGTGTGTGACTATTGATCATCTTATGGTCACATGAATTTAATGTATTGTTACCTTTTTCTAATATTAGACACAAGACATAAACCCATGTTTTTTTCGTTATTTTAGTCACAAACAATAAGCATAAAGTGACAAAAAGTCTTAATAACTGTGACCAAATACGTTTAAATGGGGGGGGGGGAAGAAGAAATACTGGTATATGTGTGACTATTGATCACCAATAGCCACATTACGTTTTAGTTGTGTGGCGCTTTTGGTAAAATTTAGTCACACAAAGCATGTTTTTTTTTGTATTTAGTCACATACAATTAAGCATAAAGTGGCCAAAAGTGTTAATAAGTGTGACCATATGCTGTTTAAAGTGAAGAAATATGTATTTTGTGTGACTAATGTTCATCCAATGGCCACATGAATTTTATGTTTGTGTGGCCTTTTGTAATATTTAGTCACACAAATCATGTTTGTTTTGGGTATTTAGTCACATACAATTAAGCATACAGCTGACCAAAGTATTACTAAGTGTGACTATATGTTGTTATAAAAAGGGAAGAAATGATTATTTAGTGTGACTAATGGTATCATCCAATAGCCCATTAAGTTTTATGATTTGTGTGGCCTTATGAACATTTAATCACACAAGTATATTGTTTTGGGTATTTAGTCACATAACAATAAGCATAAAGTGCCAAAAGTGTAAATAAGTGTGAACCCTATGTGTAATTAAAGTGAAGTAAAAGTTATTAAGGTGTGAAAATGTTCATCCAATGGCCACATGAATTTTATGTTTGTGTGGCCTTTTGTAATATTTAGTCACACAAAACATGTTTGTTTTGGGTATTTAGTCACATACAATTAAGCATAAAGTGGCCAAAAGTGTTAATAAGTGTGACCATATGCTGTTTAAAGTAAAGAAATGTGTATTTTGTGTGACTATTGATTCCCAATGCCATATAAATTTTCATGTTTGTATGTGGCCTTTTTGAATATTAAGATCACACAAAGCATGTTTGTTTTTTGGTATTTAGTCACATACAATTAAGCATAACGTGGACAAAAAGTGTTTAATAAATAGACTCAATGTTTGTTTTAAAGTGAAAAAAATGTTGTATGTTAGTGAACTATTATTCATCCAATGGCCACATGAATGCTACGTTTGTGTGGCATTTTGTTATATTTAGTCACACAAAGCATGTTTGTTTTGGGTATTTAGTCACATACAATTAAGCATAAAGTGGCCAAAAGTGTTAATAAGTGTGACCATATGTTGTTTAAAGTGAAGAAATGTGTATTTTGTATGACTATTGATCATCCAATGGCCACATGAATTTTATGTTTGTGTGGCCTTTTGTAATATGTGACCAAAAGTGTTAATAAGTGTGACCATATGTTGTTTAAAGTGAAGAAATGTGTATTTTGTGTGACTATTGATCATCTAAAGTAACATGGAATTGTTATGTTTGTGTGGCCTTTTGTAATATTTAATCACACAAAGCATGAAATTTAATGATGACCGATTTCACATTTTGTTCTAAATAATAGCCACATGAATACTTCACGATGTGACAGTTATGAATAATATTGGACACGAAATAATCACCTTAACTATGGCCAAAAACATAAGTCTAGTCGACACATTTGTATGATGAGTTATGGCTCTTTAAAGGCATATAGACACATGATCCGTGCTAGAAGTAAAATTGGAACTAAACACATTACTTTTGGCAACTAACCAAACTAAACTTTAAATACACATATTAATGTTACGTTGATCAATATGTTTACTGGATGTTTGGGCAACACTTAAATAATTTGGACAAAACTTATTATTGTGACTATATATGGCATTTGGTCACAGTGTTCAACGTGTGTGTCAATATATTGTCACTATTTCATAAGTATATCGTGACTATGGAATTCAACCTTACTTTTATTTGTCACGCGTCCCAAATTCATATGTGCTAAATAATTAATCAAAAGATAGCATCACCCTTACATAATGTTGACAAACTTGACTTGTATGATTTCAGACACATAAAAAATTACTTCATGACACTCATATATCCAATTTGGACACATTGTTCAAGTGTGTGACATATATTTGTCACTATTTATATGTATATCGTGACTAATTCTTCAACGTTACTTGTATCTGTCACGCTTTCCAAATTCATATGTGGCTAAATAATATTACATGTTACCTTTAGCCACATAATGTCCGAATGTGTGGCAATACAGTTCTAATGGTCACATAATCAAAATTTTCATGTGTGGCTAATTAGTAAATGTTGTCTATTTTGGTACCTTTAGCCACATAAATATGTGAATGTGTGGCCGTTCTATTTTGCCCATGTGTGACCAAATCCACTTTTTGTACTGGTGATACGACCCAACAAACACACACCCAAACGATCCCTACTAGCCCCGTAGCCCAGCCAGCCCAATAAACACAAATAGAAATGACCCCCACTAGCCCAATATATTAGCCAGCCCAACAAGATATTCAAACCCAACCCATTTCACCACCTATTATTAATCCAAACCCGGTTTCGGTTCATCCCATGGTCACACGCTTTCGTGTCGGATCTAATCGTCCTCCTAAGCGTCTTAACCTTCATATGTCTTACATTTCACCATTATCTATGTCATATACTGATGCATTTATTGATCTGAATTGGTAAAATGCTATGTGTCATGAATATAATGCACTTATTAAAAACAACACTTGGACTTTTGTTCCATGGCCCATGGACGCCAATATTGTTCGTTGTATGTGGTCTTTTTTGGGTAACCATGGTTTCCGACCTTATGGCTGACTAATCCACGGGGTATGAACCCACTGCCATACAGACCCCAACCAGGTAAAGCCCTCCCTTTTAAGGAGGTCGGCGTGGCCACTTCAAGGTTGTTCACACCTAGCAGGAATTAAACTTGAGACCGTTGTTTCACCATAAGTATTTCGTCAATGGGCACTTTTTAATTCGCTATAAGGATCGTATTGATCGAAGGTAGTACGCAGCTAGAGGGTATTGATGTTGATGAGAATTTTAGTCTGGTTTTCAAAAGGCACTATTCGGACTGTTCTTAGTTTGGCTACTTCTCGACATTGACCTGTTCAGCTTGATGTCAAGAATGGCTTCTTGCAAGGTGATTTATCTAAGACTGTTTATATGCATCATCCTCTAGGGTTTTAGGATTTTGCACATCATGACTATGTTTATTTATTATAGAGGTCTCTCTATGGGCTCAAGCAGGCCTCTTGGGCTTGGTTTCAGTGATTTGTTGCTTATATTACTCGTGTTGGGTTTCATTATAGTCGCTGTGACACATCTTTATTTATTTTACAGACAGGGACTGACACTGCTAATCTATTATTATATGTTGATGATATTGTACTCGCAGCTTTTTTGAGACTTTGTTACAACAGATTATTGCTTCCTTGCATCAAGAGTTTTCTATGACAGATCGCTTAATTATTTTCTAGGTATTTCTGTTACACGGGATTCTTTCACGATGTTCTTATCTCATAGGAAATATGTTGTTGAGATTCTTAAGATGACACATATGTTAATCGTAATCCTAGTCGGACTCCTATAGATACGGAGTCCAAGCTTGGAGATGATGGTGATCTAGTCTCTTATACAACCTTATATCAGAGTCTTGCGGGTTCTTTACAGTATTGATGCGGTTGTCTTTAGACTTCAACAAGAAGTTTTAGAACTCCCTACGCAGTGCACCTAATCGTTGTAGTGTAGTATAGGCAAGACTCGAGGGTTGGTATCGTTCTTTAGGGGAATAGGTTGGGAAGGCTCGAACAAAATCTAACAAATGTCTACGAGATTGAGAGAATGTTCTTTTTGTATTTTTATTTTATAGAAAGCAGGTAAAATCATATGGTTAAGAGGTTGGTTTGTTTTATCTAATTTAACTAATAATAATAAAATAAATATAAACTAATGCGGTGATAACTTATATGATAAACGAACGTATTTAATTAATCATGCACTACTCCTCAGATTGTTTCTCTTAATCATGTTGCTTTGTCATACTTGTGATGATCTGTGTAAGAATTTCCTAAGTCATGAACGAATTACACGAACCCGCCGTCTACGTAATATTCCGTTAAGGCAACGCACAAGTAAGGTAGTATGAAAACTATTACAAGGCCCCTAGGAGTATATTACATGCAATTGAAATATCTTAAGAGGGATTAACCATATTAGGGGTAAGGTAGTATTACGACTTATACCGAAAAATTGGTAGCCTTTCTACCAACTCGCGTTTCCCTAACGTCTATGCCAATTTAATATCTAGGCTAGTTATTTTCTAAGCCTAACGCGCATCATCCATTACATGGTAGCAACATTCAAAAGTATCTAAAAATCTAAGTTTCATGCAAGCATAAGTAAATACCTAAGGATCTAGCCTAGCATGTTAATAAGAAGATAAGACATAAATCAATTAATTCAAACAATACATAGACATGTTACAGATCAAAAGGATAAATGAACTATTACTTAATTTAAAACATGGATTAAAGACAGTTACAATAGGGTTTTGAGTCCTTAAAGACGGTCTAAAAAGCTGCCAAACTCGACTATAAAAGTTAAGGTTCGTCTCCCAAAAGTTACACACTAAAAACCCTAAAATCGGTTTTGTATATATAGGAAAAGCGGCGCGACGGCGTCGTGTTGTAATCTTGACGCCATCGCTATGTGGAATCTTCTAGAGCTACTTTAAGTCGGCTACGTCCTAACGTCATCGTCAAATCCATGACGCCATCGCTTTGAAAATCCTGACGACGTCGCTCGAAGTCTACTATGGTTGCGTCTCCACGCCCTCTATGCACGGTTTCTTCAAGATAACTAGTGTAGAGTCGTATCTTGTTCTGTTTCCTTCTCCAAATGACCTAAGTCACGTGTATTTCCTCAAAATGTCAATCCAAGTGCTAAAAATACAAAAACAAACGATTGCAGCAGCATAACTTGGGCAATTATTTGCATGATTTAGGGGGTTAAATGACCCTGAAAAAGTGTAGAAAATGACACCTCATCAAATACCCCTACACTTGGGATTTGCTTATCCTCAAGCAAATGGGCTTTTCTACCTAGACAATAGCAATATTAGGGGCATTTAACCTATTCTTTAAAGTCAGTTCACAGAACCAACCTCCTAGACCTCGTAATTAAAAACACGGAAAGTAAATACTAGTACCTCACATAAGTGTTTGTGATTCTCTCTTTCACTCGGGTGTATAATAAATTGTAACAACTATTAGAAACGGAAATTTAACACTTATTACATGTCATAACATATAAATTATTATATGTTTGGTAAAAAGATTAAACCTTTACCGCTAGGCGCAAGTACTAGTCATTACTATCAAAAAGATCTTTTAAAGGGTTGTGATGTGTAGGTTGTAAGATAACATTAACGAAAACGGAAACGATGTGATATATTTAGGGAGATAACTTTTGTATGATTTGGGGTAAAAGGGTAGCTAGTTTATTTATACAATGCACTTGAATGGGTTGCTACAGCCACATACTCGTACAAATATTATACCAAAAACTTCTACAGAACTCTACATCAATCTTATTTCTTATTTCTTTCTGCTCATTTTTACTCTATTGTACACATAATAACATCACTATGGGTCTTATATATCGCCCCTACCACTTGAGTTTTAGAACTCATAAATACAATCTAACTAATGACCCGTATTGAGGTGGATCAACATAACATGGAGATCATTTGACAAACATATGAGGGTATTGACTTAACTTTTCTTCCCTATTCTTCCATGAAATAAATACTATCATGAATCCTAATCGTCCCAAAACTGTATTTACAAGGATAAGGACTTAGCAACCGTGTACTCAAATAATTAACTTGGGTTAAAACAATAATGTACTAAAAGCGAGTACATACAAGGTAGGCTAAGGCGATTTGGGTGTAATAATTGGTTCAAGGGTTAACAATGCTCTCAGTACTAGTCCCGGCTTAACCAAAAAATTACGAGAATGAGAAAATGAATAGCTCGAAGGGTGTACTAACGGAGTCGTGCACAAAAAATGAGTGAGAAGCACGTGTTGAGATAGTTGTATATTCGAATTTGACCATACATAACAATACAGGTGATTAAACAAGGTTTAATTCCTAGTGCCTCTTATCATTTAGCAAATCCTAATACTCACTATGCGGTCTCGGGATGCATCACAAAAACAAGTTCTAGAATTTAATACACTACCGGTACACTCATATAATTTAATACCGATACCAATGTTCCAGAAAAGGCGACAAAGACCATACGTACACATCCGTAATGACGAAATAGACACATATGACTGCATTCGAACCTTAACTCGAACAAGCTAAAGGTATAAACTATCTTGGGTATCAAAAATGGATACCCGAATTCCTATAGATCTAAAGGCGAACCTCACATTTTTTGGGTGGAATTCTGAGGGTTTTTGTGCTAGTCATATAAATTCCTATCCATGAGACGCTATTAATACTCGGTTTTCGTCGGTATGTGTCATAAAAAAATTTAAAATTTTGGTCAAAATTACAGATCAGTATGTTTCAATATATTACCCATCATTTTAAGGACAAAGCAAATGGCAATTGAAGGAATAGTTTCTAATGCTTATTTCCCCTCTACACTTAAGTTGAACATTGTCCCCAATGTTCTTTAGAAGTACCCGTAAAACGAATAAAGGGAAAAGAAAACAAGTAAAAGAAACTAGTACTCCCCTGGTTTGCTCAATAATGGAGAAGAAACATGCGATAACTGGTTAAATCGTCCTCCAAGAATCGTCTAATGAAACTTCCTAAGAACTTCCAAGCTTCTTCTCATCAAATATAACCTGTAAAATAAAGACAAAGACAACTACACCAAGCGTAAAATTGGCGGGATGATGATATACACAACGAAACTTTAGGGTTGACTCTATGAATGCAGTAAAGATAGGATGAAAGTGATGATATAATCATAGATTTCTGCAGGTTTACAAGAAAATTACAAATTTTAGATATTGCATTTTTTGAAAATAATAGAAAAATATCAAATTTTCACGTGGCTGGGGGGCATGACGCCGTCTCCAGCCACTGTGAAGATTTCCTCTTCGTTTTTCTTGAAAACTTTCTTGCACGCAATTTTATTAGTTATATCATGTGTAAAATACTGCATAAAACCTAGGAATTAACCATTATAATCATATGACTCAAAACTGACGCGAATTAATCTCAACAATTTATTCTACATGTTTGAATTTGGTTCTAAAAACCGAATATTTTCCCCTACACTTATTTTATGCAAAATACCTTTGATTATAAATAAGACGAGGTTACAAACAAAACAAAGCATGATTACACAATAACTTAGACATAATAAAACAAACAATCAAGAATTAAAACACAAGATACTCCTAAATGCGGGAAATTAAATATTGGGTTGCCTCCCAAAAAGCGCTTTTCTTTATTTACGAGTCTTGTAGCTAGACTCAAAGTCACACGGTCTTACATGACTTCATGAAGGCTAACATGTCCACGAATTAGCCATTCTTTCATACTTTCATCCACTTGATACTCGGGACCTAGGTTTAAACACTTCTTATACATGAATTTGTTTTTCTTGTAAGCATGCCTAAATCCGTTGATTAGATCTCTTTGGCTTAAAATGTGGATGGGCGGGATCTTACTCCATGATACATGCCCCTATTTTTTGAATCTAGGTATAGTGCAAGGCATTTGGAAGGTATAGTTGTCGAAGATCCTAGTGAAAGACATTAATCCCTTAGCACAATCATATTCAAGCCTAGTGGTCTTTCTAAAGGGTCTGCCTATCACTACTTCCGCCATATCTCCTAGGATGAAATCTCCTATGTCTTCTAACACTACAAAATCCGTGAGGTAAGTGAAACTTTAGACAAATACATAGACATATCTTACAATGGCAACTAGGTTCTTACCTGTACTTTCTAGTCCTTCTACCATTATGGTGTTGTAGGCCTTACGTGTAATGATGTTCATTGGTAGAAAGGGGTCAAAGTAGGCAACAAACTTCTTAAGAACGATCACACATTGAAATGCCAAGTCATCCCCATTGAAGCAATTGATTGGCTCTTGGCGGCGTAATTGTCCTATATTGTCATATTCCGTTAGCTCGTTAAGGACTTCACCATTATCGGAATCGTCATCCGAGTCGAGAAAAGGAGAAGTCAATGGTGTATCCACTGACTCGTCATCAGGTTCGAGGTTATTCACATCAATTTTGTTGGGTACTTGTGTGAAACCATTAAGAAATTGGTCAATGTTCTCTAGACGAGAATCAATGTAGGCTGAGATTGCATGTAGCTCGTTGAGCTCTTGGACAATATTTGCACGAAGCGCAGCTGACAGGACAGGTGGATCATTGGTCGGTGGTGAATTCGCGTTCTCCATAATGAAGAATGAAATAGTCAATGAAAATTACGAACAGACACACAAAGAAAAGATAGACCACGAGAAGGCTAATTTACTAAAATTAAAAGTCTTACTTGATAGGAATCAAGCAAGTAGAACTAACCTAAACTATGATCGAAACCTAACTATTCCCCATGTACCGGCGCCAAAAACTTGATGCGGGTCTTGCGAACTCGCAAAGAGTTTTACAAGCCCCTAGGCAGAGTACGTAATCGTTGTAGTAGTAGTATAGGTAAGACTCGGGGGTTTGTTATCGTTCTCTAGGGGAATAGGTTGGGAAGGCTTGAACACGGTCTAACAGAATTCTATGAGGTTGAGGGAAGATTCTTTTTGTATTTTTATATTTATTAGAAAGCAAGTAAATATCATTGATTGAGAGGTTGGTTTGTTTGTTTTAGCTAATTAACTAAATCTATTCTAACTATTGGTGATAACTTTATGATAAATAAATGTATTTTCCTAATCATGCACTACTCTTTAGATTGCTTCTCCTAGATCTGTTGCCTTGTCACACTTATGATGATCTGTGTAGGTATTTCCTAAAGTATGGACGAATTACACGAAAACGTCATCTACGTAATACGCTCAAAGAGCAACGCACAAGTAAGGTAGTATGAAGACTATTACAAGGCCCCTATGAAACATATTAAATGCATGTGAAATAACCTAAGAGGGATCAACCAGAATCAGGGTAAGGTAGTATGTAGACTGTGACCACTGGTATCCTTTCTACACAATCGCGTTTCCCTAGACATATCAACAGCAATATAGACAAAAGCTGGTTTTCTAAAGCCTAACATGCACATCCATCACAAGAAGCAACATAAAAAGGATCTACAATCTAAGTTTCATGCAATCATAAGTAAATACAAACGAGGGTTTAGCCTAGCATGTTATAAAGAGAGCAAGAACATAGATCAATCATGCAACACATAGACATATTGAATGATTAATGAAGAACAGTCTTGCTTGATTAAAACATAGATCAAAGGAAGTTACAATAGGGTTTTGAGGCCCTAAGAACGACCTTAAAAGCTGCTACAAGGACTAGGGTTCGTCTCCCAAAAGTTATGAAAAGTTACACACTTAAAACCTTAAAAATATAACAACCCAAGAATTTTCATCAAATGCAAAACCTATTTTACTATTATCACAATTGTACGGGGAAATTTTTCGCTTTATTACATTACTTATATATCTCAGTATGTCATAACTAAAGTAGACGAGCTCACACAACCTATCTAGCGCAATCCTATCTTCATATATGTCAAGCAAAGATCATAACATGTCAAGTCAATATCATAATATCCTCATTACAAAGTACATTATTCCTATAATGTACCATTCGCAACGTTATATCTAAACAGGCTTTAAACCGTTATCGTATGCCTCTAAACCCTAATTCCATGAAGGGTTAATATCTAAAGTGAATATATAAGATACTAAAGCATATGTACAAGTAATATAACATCTCATATGAATATACATTCTATCCAAAGAAAGGTACAAGTCTTTAAAAGCTCAATATATAAGTCATTAAGCATGATCTCTAAAATAGCCATTTTACCTCCATTTTCATTCTAATTTCTTCACCATCACTTGTGGGCAAGCTACTACACTTAATATACAATGTGTATATTCATAATATTTCATACACATTTTTACTCTTAAAACCCTAATTCAAAACTCAAAAACCCTAACCCGAGCTAAATACTACACTATGACTCGTTTCTTCATTTTTATCCATTATAAACCTAAACCAATACCCAAATAAGTTGTAATAACTTAATTTAAAACATTATCAATCATGTTTAATCATCATTCCATCATCATTTCATCATTCTACATCAATTATACAAGAAACGAATCCAAGAAACCCTAATTGTGCACTAAATGTAACTTTGACCCGTTTTCTCGTTTCTAACCACTTTATTCTCAAGTAAGCAATCAAGAGTCATTGTAAACCCAGAAAATGAGTTTAAAAACCTTTATCCATCATTAACCATCCTTGCTTCAACAATGTAATTTATATTGCAAGTCATACATGTCGAGCTTCAGTGTCATGAGCTTAGGGAAACGTAATTACATTTTTATGATATTGTATGTGTTACAATAGTCATGCACTTGGAAATCTTGCGGTCCTACATTATATTTACATAAACCTGTGAATTCACCAACTTTATGTTGACGTCTTAAAGCATGTTTTTCTCATGTTAATAAGGTGCAAGTCAAGGATACATTGGTGGTCGTTATTTTGGATATCATTGCATAAAGATTTAGAAGCATTACATTTTGAGGGATATTTGTTATGTTTTAAAATCTTTTACATTTTAAAAAGTGAACATGGCTTTAGCCGTGGTGCTTTTAATAAACAATTCAGTTATTCCAATGTATCAGTTCTTCAACCGACTCATTTAGAGGTCATTCTCACATCTTGTGCTATTTATCTGTGATGTAACGCTCCCGGACCCATATTCCGCTACGACCCTATTATGGTGTTACAATTGTATCAAAGCCCAGGTTATAGAGAACCGAGGTCAAATGTTTTACTTGGAATATACCGTTTCCAAAACTTGCATCATACAAAAGGTTTTTCCACAGGACATAACTCACTAGTATGTTGCATATAGGTCATAAACTAGATGTTGTCATGATTGATATACATGTTATAATATACTACGTATATTACTATAAGGGTCTTATATTGATACTTATATAAGCTACTTTTGTTTTGTCACAAATATAGTCATGTCATCAGACGAGGCATCGTCTGGGGTTACCTACACATCTATATATAGTGACTACGAGGAGCCATCTGATGTGGGTTCACCTAAAGTCATTATCTACGGGTACGATGGACTACCTATGCATCTAGTAGACCCAGATGAGGAGGCCGCTCTTCAGGCCTCACCATCTCCAGATTACGTGTCTGGCCCTAAGGAGCCAGAGCAGGGACCGCCTTCATTGGACTATATGTAACCAGGACCAAAGTACTCCAGAGTACTTGGCCCCCATGATGAGAGATTCCCTTGACGATCCTGCCTCATGCTGCTGATGCTTCACCCACAACCTTATCTCCGAGCTACATTGTTGATTCCGATCTGGAGGAGGATCCAGAGGATGAGTCAAAGGATGGTCCCACGGACTATCTAGCTGATGGAGGAGATGATGATGATGATGATTCGTCTAGGAAGTGCTGACATCAAGGATGAGGATGAGGCCTCTTCCTGAGGAGGAGGAGGAGCACCTAGCTCCGGCCGACTCTACTATTGTTTCTCCAGCTGTTGACCCTATCCTCTCTGCTGAGGAGACAGAGCCATTTGAGACTGATGAGTCTGCGGCTACACCACCACCACCACCTGCATACTGTATTACTGCTAGATTGTATGTTCGATCTCTGGGCACCTATAACCATTCCCTCCCGCGGCCAGAAGGTTGCCTAGGCTCCTTGCCATAACCTACAAACCACCACATCCTCCACTCACTCCACTATCATCAACCACGTCCTCAGATTCCTTCACCACCACTACCCTGAACATCACCAGCCTACTAACCATACTTAGCTGTGCACCATTAGTCTAAGATCACCGGGATTCGGTTAGGGGCTGCATCACCATTACCATTACCACCACTATCGTCACCTTTACTCTTACCCTCTACTAACCGTAGATCGGATATTCCTGAGGTTTTGTTGCCGCCTCAAAAGAGGTTGTGCATTGCTCTCGGTCCTAATTTGAGTCAGGGAAGTCTTCTGCTGCTGCTGACTAGGCCTATACGGGGGTCCCTAGAGACAGATTATGGTTTTATTGACAAGCTCTGTATCCGAGCTTATACGGTGTCGGGGTTAAGAGAATGGGTACGGGATTATTGACTGTTTAGAGGACCTGAATTGAGGCTAACAGATGGGGGGAGGTACCACCGACTACTATGGAAGAAGTTGGGCCAGCGGGTGACGATCTTGTCACCAATGTCAGGCAGGATACGGATGAGATTTATGTGCGGTTCGAGGACACACATGATGACCGGGCCCTTCTAAGAGGCCATGTCAACATGTTACACATAGATAGGCAGTACCATCTCAACACAACTATGCTTGTTAATAGTGAGGCTAGAGTTGCCCGAGAGGTATGTGCGCAGTCTATGGGTTGTGGTAGAGCAATACATGATGAGCTCCAGGCATAAATCAGACCAGACTCCAGATCTCAATACTACCTGCATCTCTTTACTGGAGGCACTGGTTACGACATTGGTTTCTCATACTACATCACTACAGACACAATTGATAGCAGCTCAGGATGATATTATCACTAAGGCTAAGAGCCAGCCCCACTAATAAACAATGAGGATGCTGATAGCTGTAGTTAGTTTACTTGTCAGTCATGTCATTAGCTATCATTATGTTAGCCTGCTAAGCATTATGGGTTATTCCCAGCTAGCACGAATGTAGGACTTGTATTTTCCATTTCTGTATCAAACTATCATGTATGTTTTCCAGGTTATATATGAAATGGATGTATTATGTCATGTCAATGTGATCTCAAATATTACTATATACCTCTCTTGTGTTGTGATCTCATTTTATTTATTGTGTATATATCATGTCATCTAAATCTCACTTTGGTTGTATATTTCACTGGGTGATGTGATCTCATTTTATTTATTAGGCATATGTCATGTCGCGTTTATGATTGTATGAAATCTAACGTGTATTATATTTTCTGTGATTTGGAAGAAAATTCCATCACAGAGAACCGCCGTAACCACCTAACCTCCCTCACCTATGACTCTGCTCCAAATTAGGCATTAATTTCCAAAGGAGTTGCTAATGCCTTAGCAAAAAATGAAGCCAACATAACTAGCAGAATAGCGAAGACAGCCTGATTCTGGAACAGTAGCAAGAGGACACGCGAAGGCTGCTTCGTGAGTGTACCTACACTGATTTTTCTCAAATGTCAACCCCTATAAATTTAAAGTACGGAAGGAGTTGTTGGTCTAACTAATGGTTCGAACAGATTGGAATCTGTTTCCTACACAGAAGAAACTGCACTGTCGTAAGTCAAGATCAAGTTGCAACTTGCTACTCTCAAGGAAAATGCCTTACTGTGTTTGAACTCCAACGTTAGGACTGTTTGGACAATGAATGTTGCTATGCATATGCCCTGGAAAACTTTGAAAAAGATGATGACTGACAAATACTGCCCGAGAGGCGAGATTAAAAAGCTGGAAATTGAAATGTGGAATTTTAAGGTAAATGTACCGATGTGCTGAGTTACAATCAACATTTTCAAGAACTGGCATTGATGTACGGGAGGATGTTTCCTGGAGAGTCTGATGAGATAGAAAAGTATGTTGGCGATCTGCCCAACATGATCCACTGTAGTGTGATGGCATCAAAGCCCAAGACAATGCAGGATGCAATCGAGTTTGCAACCGAATTGATGGATCAAAAGATTCGTACCATGGCTGAGCGCCAAGCAGAGAACAAAATGAAGCAAGATGATAACTTCAGAAACAACCAGAACCAACAACAACCAAATAAGAGGCAGAACACTGGTAGGGCTTACACTGCTGGGCCTAGTGAGAAATGGGAGTATGGTAGATCTCTGCCAAAATGTTCCAAATGCAACTACCATCACAATGGTCCGTGTGCACCGAAGTGCCACAAGTGCAACAAGGTTGGCCACCTGGCCCGTGATTCCAGGAGTTTTGGCAATGCTAACACTGGTAACAACTAGAGAGCCACTGGGGCTAATCAAAAGGGTACCGGTTGTTATGAATGTGGTGCTCAGGGGCATTTTAAGAGAGAATGCCCAAAGCTAAAGAACAAAAACTGTGGTAATCAAGGTAGGAATGGCAATGCTCTAGAAAAAGTGTACGTGGTGGGCAATACGGGGACAAACCCGGACTCCAATGTCGTTACGGGTATGTTCCTTCTAAACAACCGCTATGCTTCTATCTTATTTGATACTGGTGCCGATAGGAGTTTTATGTCTACTGCATTTTGCTCCCTAATTAATATCACACCAACTACATTAGATCATTATTACGATGTTGAACTAGCCGACGGGAAAATAATTAGGATAAACACTATCATTCAGGGTTGTACATTAAACTTCTTAAATCATTCATTCAACAGTCTCTTATGCCCATGAGAACTTGGGTATTTTGATGTCATATATTGTATGATTAGGTTGGCAAAGTACCATGTTGTTCATTGTTGGATGAGAAACTCGTTCGTATTCCCTTCGGAAATGAGACATTGATTGTTCATGGTGACAAAAGCAACTGAGGAAACGAGATTTGATTGAACATCATCTCGTGCACTAAAACACAAAAGTACATACTAAAAGGAGGTCATGTCTTTTTGGCACATGTTACTACAAAGAAGACTGAAGACAAGTCGAAGGAGAAGCAACTTGAGGACGTACCAACGATGATATGTTTTTCCTAAGTAGTTCCCTGAGGACTTGTCGGGTCTTCCACCAACTCGACAAGTGGAATTTCATATCGATTTGAAACCTGGTGCTGCACCTATAGTATGAGCACCTTATCGTATAGCTCCGTCCAAGATGAAAGAGTTATCGGAGCAACTGCAAGAACTATTCGACAAAGGTTTTATAAGACCTAGTTCCTCACCTTGGGGAGCTCTGGTCTTGTTTGTCAAGAAGAAGGATGGATCATTTCGAATTTGCATCGACTGCCGAGAACTGAACAAGCTAACGGTGAAGAATCGTTATCCACTCTCGAGGATTAACGATTTATTTGATCAACTTCAAGGATTGAGTGTCTACTTGAAGATCGATTTGAGATCGGGCTATCATCAATTACGAGTTTGTGAAGGAGATATTCCAAAGACCACTTTCAGAACCCGTTATGGTCATTATGAATTTCAAGTTATGCAATTTGGGTTGACGAACGCACTGACGGTAGTGTTTGCTCTAAAGATTTAGAGGCACTATTTGTACAAAACCAAGTGTACAGTGTTCACTGATCACAAGAGTTTACAACACATTCTTGACCAAAAGGAGTTGAACATGAGGCAACGTCGATGGTTAGAGTTACTCAGTGATTACGATTGTGAAATTCGTTATCACCCGGGGAAAGCAAACGTAGTGGCTAATGCCTTAAGCTATAAAGAACGGATTAAGCCATTACGAGTTCGAGCCTTAGTCATGACTATTGGTTTGAATCTCCCCAAACAGATTTTGGAAGCTCAAATAGAAGCACAGAAACTGGAGAACTTCAAGAACGAAGATGTAGGAGGCATGATCAGGAAGGATATACCGAAGGAAAGGTTGGAACCCCGTGCCGATGGAACTCTATGCTTAAATAGCAGGAGTTGGTTGCCATGTTATGGTGATTTAAGGACTGTGATTATGCACGAGTCCCACAAGTCAAAATACTTTATCCATTCGGGTTCTGACAAGATGTATCAGGACATGAAGAAGTTATATTGGTGGCCCAATATGAAGGCCAACATCGCCACCTATGTTCGTAAATGTTTGACATGTTCTAAGGTTAAGGCTGAACACCAAAGGCCATCAGGTTTGTTGGTACAACCCAAGATACCTCAATGGAAGTGGGATAATATCACTGTGGATTTTGTCACGAAGCTTCCTAAGTCGTCACAAGGTTATGACACCATTTGGGTGATTGTTGACCGACTTACTAAGTCTGCAATCTTCTTACCAATGAGGGAAACTGATCCCATGGAGAAATTGGCGAGAATGTACCTAAAGGAGGTAGTCACGAGGCATGGAATACCTGTCATAATCATTTGTGATACGGTAGATTCGCATCAAATTTCTGGAGGTCACTTCAGAAGGCTTTGGGTACTAGCTTGGATATGAGTACTACATACCATCCACAGACTGACGGACAAAGCGAGAGAACTATTCAAACTCTCAAGGATATGCTACGTGCTTGCGTGATCGACTTTGGAAATGGTTGGGTTAAACATTTGCCATTAGTTAAGTTTTCATATAATAATAGTTATCACGCTAGCATCAAGGCTGCACCATTTGAGGCACTTTACGGTCGAAAGTGTCGTTCACCTGTTTGTTGGGCCGAGGTTAGAGAAGTTTAACTCACCGGTCCACAAATAGTTCAAGGAACAGACCGAGAAATAATTCAGATCAAGCAAAGGATTCAACCCGCTCGTGATTGACAAAAGAGTTACGCCGATTTAAAGCGTAAGCCAATGGAATTTCAAGTTAGAGATAAAGTTATGCTTAAGGTTTCACCTTAGAAAGGGGTCGTGCGTTTTGGCAAACGGGGGAAGTTAAACCCTAGGTATGTTGGACCTTTCAAGGTGTTGGCTAAGGTCGGATCCGTTGCTTACAAGCTTAAGATTCCTCAAGAGTTGAGTAGGGTTCACAGTACATTTCATGTATCCAACTTGAAGAAATGATATTCTGACGAACCATTAGCCTTCCATTGGATGGAATTTCATATTGATTAAAAACTCCTTTGTGTGGAGGAACCCGTAGAAATCATGGATCGAGAAGTCAAAGGTTAAAGCAAAGCCGTATCCCAATTGTCAAGGTTCGGTGGAACTCGAGGAGGGGTCCTGAGTTTACATGGGAACGTGAAGACCAATTTCAAAAGAAGTATCCGCATCTCTTCACTAAACCCGTACCTTCGTCAAGTGTCGCGACTTGAGCCTTGGGGACAAGGCTCTTCTAACAGAGGAGACTGTAACATTTCACATTTCAGGTCATTTTACGACTTCAAATATTCCATTATTTATTTTTAGACATTTACGCGTTTACTTTTAATTTTTATCGTATAGTTAAATCGCGTAAACTAAAAATAACAATTTAGCGTAAACGGGCATCAAACTAATAAAAGTTTACGTTCAACAAGTGTTATAGCATTATTGGAAGTATAACTTATAACTTTTCAAGTTATATTTTTATACTTTACGTAAAAAGCATTTGGTTCGCGTTTTAGGCATCTATGCATGCATGTAATCACACAAACCCATTTAGACTTCAACAAATACCCACCAATACATTTCTAGCAAAGTTTTATAAAACTTATACATGTTATTACACCCGGCCGGTTGAACCGATTGAACCGATTTTGGTCAAAAAATGGGTCAAATTAAACCGGGCCGGGTTTTGTTCTTTTTCGTATTTTTTACAAATAAAGCAAGTTAATTACATATACGTGCGACATAATTTTCTTTTTTACATGTTATATTTGTTAGTATATGATTTTTAGGCTCAATATATGAAATATTTATGGTTTATATATATGTATATATATTTTTGTATCATTAGAATTTTTTTTTTGTGGAAGACCGGGTTGACCCGACGGTCGAACCGGTTGACCCGGTGACTCAAACGGGTCGATTAGAGAACCAGTTTTCAAAACATTGTCTTTGACATATAAATGTTTGACTAAATTATCCGGATTTACCAAAAGTTTGACTAGATTCGAAAAGAGTGCAACACTTTAGGCTAAGCCACTCGGTGACTAAACACCTCACGGGTGACGAATCAAAACCACCCGCTTAACTCACGACGTGAGTTTGGGTGAAAACGAGGTTGAGCCACTCGGTGTGTGAACACCTCGCGGGTGACGAATCAAAACCACCCACTCAACTCACGACGTGAGTTTGGGTGAAAACGGGGTTGAGCCATTTGGTGAGTGAACACCTCAGGGGTGACGAATCAAAACCACCCACTCAACTCACGACGTGAGTTTGGGTGAAAACTGGCACAAATGATGAGCCATTGAAAAGGGTAAAACTTTCTAGTAGTCAACGTCTTAACCTATAATTTCGACTAAACGGTTTAATGTGAGCGAATAGAGATTAAGATTGAAATACACAACCGTATGAATAAATTAACCCTTGTTCATGCTTTATTTCATCATTTAAATCCTAACTATTTACCATTGATTTTTAGGCATAATATCCCTTTAGTACAAGTTTCGCTTTTATTATTCCTTTAGATACCTTATGTAACATTTCACATTTCAGGTCATTTTACGACATCAAATATTCCATTATTTATTTTTAAACATTTACGCGTTTACTTTTAATTTTTATCGTATAGTTAAATCGTGTAAACTAAAAATAAACATTTAGCGTAAACGGGCATCAAACAAATAAAAGTTTACGTTCAACAAGTGTTATCGAAACATTATTGGAAGTAAAAAATTATAAACTTTTCAAGTTATATTTTTATATTTTACGTAAAACGCATCTGGTTCGCGTTTTAGGCATCCATGCATGCATGTAATCACACAAACCCATTTAGATTTTAACAAATACCCACCAATACATTTCTAGCAAAGTTTTATAAAACTTATACATGTTATTACACATGAACCGATTTACATACATGTACATACACATTCATACTTGAAATTAATTCCAAGCCTCCCACTAACACAAGACGATATAAACAAGTATACTGTTATCCAAAGGAGTCTAACCCTTAATATATTTATTCAACACTTTGACGTCCAAGGGTCTTGTGACTAAAACAAATAAAAAAAAAACACCAGCTAGGATGAAAGAAAAAAAGTCACAACCAAGCAAGCATGCATGAGGAGATTATCAACTCATTTCTCAACACAAAGTTAACCATGTCATCACCAAGTTCCATACTTCTCTTACATCCTAACAATTTAAAACTCATAAAAAACCTACCCTATTTGTCCTCTAAAACCGCTACACCCCTAAGTCAATTCAAAACCATTTGTTGTTACTAAGGGACATACATACTTATCTTGGCTATAAATAGCAAGTAAAAGTGAAGTAAACATACACTTATCATTTTTACAAGAAATCAAAGCACAAAACTCCCTCTTACACTCCCATAACCTATGGCTTAAAACACACACACTCCTACAGTTCATAGTTTTGATTTCTAAGGTATTACAAGCATACTAAGGTTGATATATATCATATCTAAGGTATTACAAAGGGTATTGGAAGCTTGGTTGGGTGATTACAAGGGTTTAATATCAAGAAGAAAACTTGGGTTCGATAAGTTGAAAATTAGGGATTTCTTGTTAACTTTAAAGGTTTAGAGACATTGTTTCTCTTCAATATCCATCTTGTTAAGGTCTTCTAAGAACCCAACCTTTTCATATTATTAATTTCAAGTTTATATAATTGTTATATAAGTCAATTCATCACACCTAGTTTATTTATTAAGTTTATAAAATAAATTACCACACATGTATAAAATTCGAATTTCAATTTTTAGTAGATGTTATGATGCTTAAAATGATGATAGAAAGCAAGACACACTGTGTATAAATTATGTTAACTTATACAACTAGTTTTATAAATTAATTTTTTTTTATTTTTAATAAAAGTTTATTATTTATGATTTATGAAATCAATAAATGTGAAGACATATTATTTTCTTGGACATCTTCTTCCGACATTCATTAAAGGGACTATAAATATCCATAAGTTAGTAATATTAATCATAAATAGAGTGACTGGTAGTAATTAATTAAGTGAAAAAGTGTAATAAAACAATGTTTATAAAATTAATTATATAAAAACTAAAAAGCTACTGTTTTAATTCGACAAATAAAATAATTATTTTATATTTTATTAAAATAGTACATTTCATGACGATTCTTCATGACAAAAATACTTCACAAGATCATGTAAAGGAATTCTCAAGATGCAAGTATAGGTGATTTGGGGTGTTCCTTGCAAGTCTTATGATGTTAGTATCATTCCTCAAATCAAGGTGAGTTAGTAATCATATCCTAAATCATGTTTATGTTAATTAAAGGTTTATAATAAATTAGGAGTTTATGCTAAATTGATGATTAGATGAAGCCTAATCTTGAATTGAGATGAAAACATGGTTTAGAAAATCATGTTATGTTAGAATTAAGCTAATAATCAAGTTATTATCTTGATTATAACATTAGTGGAAGAATTAAGATAGATTAAAGGGTATTGTTGAAGTCGTGGGTGATTTTGGTTAGATTTTGGTAAAAATGGGTTGTTGCCCAGAATTATCACGAGGCATAATGGGTACTTAAAAGTATTTTGAGAAGCTAAAACATTACAAATATGTTAGTACATGTTTATACCCTCGCGTGGTGTTAGGATTTCATTTTATGTGATGACGCTACGGAATGATCAAAGTTAAACAGACACCATACGTAAGGGGACTAGAATAGGCATTTAAGTAAACTATGGTTTAGATTGGTATAAAATACCACGTCCCAAGGCGTCAAGGAGGGGTGAGACTCTTGTATCTTTTCATTTCCATACAATACTACACACACTTGTTTCTCTCTCTACACTCTCTCACTAGAAATGGCTACTACATGATTTGAGTCTCCCCGACCACCGGATCTATGATTCTTTAACTATAACAATTGGTATCATGAGCCTTGGTTTCATTCTTGGGTCAATTCGATATATGGTTCATTGGTCTAAAACTGTCACTTTTTGTAATTGTGTGTGGTTGTGTTCATGTTTTAACCAGCGAGTTACAGCTTATTTTCGTAGGCTTATTTTTTGAAAATGCCACGGACCCAGATTTTGTGTGTTTAAGTAAATATATTTTTATAACAGTTTTTATAGCAGTTTTATTTCTTGTTTTTTGATAAGTTGTTTTTGGTCCCCAATCTAAAACTACAAAAAGCAGATATATCATAGGTTCACTTTCACAGCTTATTTAGAAGCTCACACAACTTATAGTTTCGTGGCTTATTGGCTTGTTTGGTTTTCTGTTTTTTCAGGGCTTATTTGTGTTCTTAACAACGGTTGGGGAAGGAAGGAAAAACCCAGATCCGTAATTTCAGTAAAATGTACGAAAGTACAAGTAGCCAGTTTGAATGTAAAACCTACCCCCACTGTCCAAGCGTTTTTGGTGTAGTGGTTTGATTTACAGGGTGGAAACGAGAGTTTACTCTTTTCATGTCCTATCTAAATGGTATGTTCCCGTTTTGAACTATCACGGCGGTTTGGTGATGGCGGTTTGGTGGTGGCGATTTGTTAATGGCGGTTTGGTGGTGACTGTTAGGTGGTAGTGGTTTAAACCACCGCGACAGCGGTTTGGTAAAACATTTGGCAGCGGTTTGCTTCCCACAACCTAAACCGAGTCAACTTGATATTTACCAAGTTGACAGGTTAACTCAACCGAGTCAAATCAAATCGGTATTAATCGAGTCAAGATCAAAGTCACTGTCAACATAAATGAAGAAAGGAGAAGACAGACTCAAAATCAAAAACCATTCACAACAATACCAAATCCAATCACTATAACTAAACCCTTCGTCACAATTTAATACTCAACAAATCCAATATCTACATATTCCCATCGTCAAATAAATCAACATCCATCGCCATACTAATCCATCTCATTCAAACATCATAAAGACTCAAAATTAAACACAAGATTGATCTCAGTTTCATGTGTCCATGTTTTTAAAACATATCGAGACCATAAAAGAGCAAGAACACAACATGAATCATCCTCGATTCTATAACGGGTATACAACCCACAAATCGTTAAATAATCAAACAGATTTTCAGCATTTATCTATGATAAATAAAACTTGTCTTTCAATATCGGAAATCAAGTTGAATGGTACAATTTGTTTTCATCTCGTTCTTTGTTTCGATTTAGAAACACAATCAAGATAACTCAAGAAGAACAACAAACAAGAAATCAATACCCTAACCTCGAGACTCTTTCAAGATCATAAAGACTCTTCTTGAAAAAAAACACGGTGCTCATCTTTATATTCGTTTGGTGTATCGAAAGTTATAAAAACAAACCCAAACAAGTATTATGGTCAGGTTAATATATGTAAGCAAGGGGTGTTCGTGTTTTGTCAATTAATGGGTTGTGTTGTGGTTTAATTATCAAAAGAAGACGGGATATATATTTGATGGCTGATGTGAAGAGAAAGGGATAAGAAATATGGATGGTTGAGATCATCCTTGTGCGTGGATGAAGAGAATTAAACAAAAAGCAATGTTTATTTGTGATTCCATTTGACATGCAAGAAGAATAAACGTGTAAGATCCATTTTGTAAAGAGTATTTTGGTGGGATAAAACACTGATGTAGCGTGGAATTATTAAGAAATGAGATTAGGTTATCAAAAGTCTATCCTTATATCCTACATTTTAGGGCTGATTATGTTAATGGCCTTTTAACCAAATCTGTTGTTAGGCCATGTATATCAAACAAAATATTAGGCTGGACTTGAATTTATCCAATTTTTCATTTGTTTGTTGAAATAAGGGCACAAATTGACCTAAAACTTTAATTTATGAGCTAAATTTTTGGTATAATGGTTGTTAATGGTTATTATTTGATGTTCGAAATGACAAAGTGACAAGTTTTATGAGACGAGACCAAGATCAATATTTTTAAAGAATCATGGAGCTTAAATTTTTTAATGGCTAGATATAGTATTATTTTTTCTAAGTGACTACGGAGTTGATCGGGTATCACTTATTTGTGATTGAATTTGGATTTCACGAGGGCGTGTACTTATTTTATCTTGAAGTCGGGGTTGGTTGGATGCATTATTTCAATGATAACTTGCTCGAGCTTAAGATTTAAGTTGAATACTTGGGTTATCTAGTTACCAGCAGTCAGGGTGGATGGTTGAAGACCTGGATAACTATCACTTAAAGGAGTTACGTTGTAGTACTCAGTGTCATACGCTGAAGACATTGTGGATAATAGCAAAAGGTGATGAAAGTCTCATACTTTGGTGGGGTATTGAGTACTTAGAGATTTGCACGGAGCATAAATTCTCTACACCGTTCTTCTAAAATTAGTGCAAGCTTAAGTCACAAGGACGGGGAATTCTACTTCAATTTCAAGTTTGGTATATCGAGTTTACTCCATCAGTAGTTACTTCAAATAGCCTAAAAATGGGTTGGTAAAAAGATAGCCAAAGAGAGTTTATGCGTAGATATTTGATCAGCAGTTGATTCTCACGGGATACATTAGAGCTAATTTTATTCTTCTCACAAGATTTCAAGTATATGTGCGTACAATGTTTTGCTGATTTTAAGGTATCAAAACCAGCAAGGGGGAAAGAGACATACATCTGAACGCACAACAAGTACACGTGATGAACTTCATACCTTCTTATTTTAGGTCATTCCGGGAAGACAAATGTCATAACCGCATAGAAAATCAGTGTTTTAACTGGTGGTTTTTGGTGTATTATTCCAACTACATGGGGGAAGGGATGTAAGAAATAGTTTCTGATGACAAAAGAGGTACACAATGGTATGATGATTCCTCTAGATAGTCAGTATCCTGCAGGAAGAAATGTGTTCATCCAGGACTTAGTTGACTTTGGTGTTATCATTTTGACTACTTGGAGGGTTTAATTGTCTACATCCGGGACTTAGTTGACTTAAGTGTTACAAGAAATATCATCATTATCCTGAAGGAAGGAATTCGCACGTCCGGGACTTAATTGACTTTGATGCTACCATTTCGACTTCATGAATAGGATAGAGTGTGTACTTCGGGTTTTTGGGCTTCATATAATGAGACTGGTTGCATCTCTTTAACTACATGGGGGAAGAGATATTTTGATACTTTTGGTATGCATTACTTGAGCTTCCAGTGGGAAGAAACGTGAGAAGAACTATTCAAGCGTGAGAAGATACGTTGCTGATCTATTTGATGATCCCCCGAACGGATAATCACTAAGCTTATTATTAAAGAAGCAGTAACATTTGATGTGGGTATCCTACTAATTTCGTTGTGCACTTAATCATTCTAAGCTTGTAATAAAGCTTTGAAACTACTTGAGAAGAAGATTGTCGGTTTGGAGGGAAGCTTTGAAAGCTTTTAAATGAAGAATATGTGGCATGAATTAGGGGGAAGCTAATTCAGAAGCTTCTCCTTAAACAAGAAGTGTATGGGTTACTTAGTTCATGCCTACTACAGTATTTCTCCTACAAGGTACTATAAAGATGATTCATGTTGGAGTGCAGACTTGAAGTCAAATGAAAAGCAGATTCTAGAAAACTTCGACATGACCAGAAGTGCAGGAAAATGAAGTTTTTCAAGACATGCAGCTAATTCAGAAACTTCGAGATGACCAGAAGTGTATGAAGAAAGTTGAGCATTCAAGTAGATCAAAGGCCACTGAAGACATCATCAGCATTGGAAGCTTCGTGGAAGTTCTTGTTCTTAATCATTATGTACTTGTTAGGAAAATATTGTAAGTAATTCCGTATATCGTCCCATGGGGGAAGATTGTTAGGATTTCATTTTATGTGACGACATTACGGAATTACCATAGTTTAACATAACACCATGCGTAGGAACTAAAGTTGTCAACTTAGCATACTTATGTATTAGATGGTGGTATAAATACCCCTCCATTGCTTCCATGGAGGGGTGAGACTCTTGTAATAATTTCACTTCTTATTTTATTTCACACACACTAGTTTCTCCCTTTACTCTCTCTCTAAAGATGACTACCTTGTGGTTTGATTTACCAAGACCACCGGATCTACAATTCTTTTATTTTTAACAAACTATTTCGCTATCATTTTCAAAAAAATATAACCTTACACTTGCTATCACATATTTGTCCTACACTTAGCCAGGTAAATCCTAAATTATCTACATACTCTACATTGGCAATTTTAAGCGAGCCATGAGAGATCGTACCTTTGCCAATAATGTTACCGCGTAGATTACTACCAAAGATGACATTACCTCCATTGTATGCCTTGTAGGTTGAAAAGAGCTTTCAGTTTCCCGCCATGTATTTAGAGCATCCGCTATCTTTTATCCACTCATCGGGTTCCAAGTCAACTCCAAGGCATATCTATTTATATAAGACAACAACTCAAACATTTGGTCCCCAATATCTCATGGGTCTAAAATTGTTAGTACTAAACATCACTTGCATTTGTTGCATTTGATTAGGATGTGGTAATGAGGGATACATTCCCATGGCATGTAACTTTGAGGTTGGAAGTTATTCCAAGTTACAGGAAGTCCATGAGGTCGATTTTGTCGACCGACATTTCTTTTTGGCTGTGGTGTCTTAGAACGAGGATATGAATGATTGACTCTTCTTGGTGGTGGAGTTTTTGACATAAAGTTTGGTTTAGAAAATCCAACTCCAGATTTTAACGATGGTTTACAAAATTGTTTAACTTTATTATTACTAGCAACGGGAATTTTAACGTTGTTTACCATTATATATTTTGTCTAGGACCTAAAATGGATTTTTGAAAAGAAATAGATTTTTTGACATCTGGTGAAGAGACAGGCGGTCCCTTAATTTCTTTTGGGGCCGTCTATGCTTTATGGGGGCCGCC
>BQNB010026348.1:0-54407 GCA_026074375.1 Tanacetum coccineum | reverse complement strand
TCGGCTTCGATTTGGCTTTGTCTTTCACAGTCTTTTCCATTCCGAGTCCGGTTTTGTCGTTTTGGCTTTGTTTTTCGTCTTTTTCTTAGATATCCGTTCCTGCACAATACAATTAGCAAAACAAGCGTATATTTGGCATTTTAAGTCCATTTTTGGTTATTTTAGCTCGTTTTTAAAGGTAAAAGGTATGTGTAATTAAGCACATACCAATGTATCTGTAGTGATTGATACAGGACCATTCCCATTTTGTATTACCTCCCAGATTGGATAGTCTGTATGGGTCAAATAGTGCTCCATCTTCATAGCCCAGATGTCATATTCTCCCTTTTTGAGAATAGGCAACTTGATGGTTGAAACTATATGAGGAGTTTGTTGGGTTGGTGTTTGTGATGATGGTGGAGGTGGTGGTGGTGGTGGAATTTCATCTTGTGATGATGATGCAGACATGTTTAGTTTAGGAGTATGAGAGTTTGATTTGATTGTTCTTCTTATTCAGAGTTTCTCACAGGCTCTGATACCACTTGTGTGTCCCTCTTAGGAATAGATCTCTGCATCCTATTAAGGATGATAGCCAAAATGTATAAATACAACTGACTATGTAGAAACACTAATTATGAATACTATGTGTTAATGCGGAATCTTAACACAAGTACTAAGAAAAACAATGTAGAACTAAATAATAACTTCTATTAATCCGCTTTGAACGATTACAGATTACTAACTAATTAGATATGATTTTGCTATGAGATATCTTCAGGTTGTCTCTAACTATGCCCAAAGGGATCCTTTTATAAACTAAGGATAAACCCTAACAGAACAGGCTTACAAAACGCATACATATCTTTTCCTAAGATATCTCATACATATCTCTTAAACGGTACTAACTCTTTTCTACTAACAGTACTAACTATTTGTACTGTCGGTACTAAGTTAGGAAAACATAAATCCTAACAAGAAGGACCATGAGGTTAAACCCAGGTGCAACACCAACACCAGTTACAGACACTCATACCACTACATCTGTCACTAATGCCTAACTTCAGGCAATGATTGACGAAGGTGTTACTGCTGCACTGGCAGCACGTGATGCAACCAGGAATGGCGATGATAGCCATACTTCAGGAACGGGTGCCAGAAGGCCTGTGCAAGTTGCTCGTGAATGCACCTACCTGGACTTCCTAAAATGCCAACCCTTGAACTTCAAGGGCACTGAGGGAGTTGTTGGACTCACTCAGTGGTTCGAAAAGATGGAGTCTGTTTACAGCATAAGCAACTGTACAGTAGCATGCCAGGTCAAATTTGCTACGTGTACCCTGCAAGGAAATGCTCTTACATGGTGGAACTCCCATGTTAAGACCACTACTCCTGAAGCTACCCATGCAATGCCATGGAGGACACTAAAAAAGATGATGACAGACAAATATTGCCCAAGGGGCAAAATTAAGAAGCTGGAGTTTGAAATGTGGAATTTGAAGGTAAAGGGTACCGATGTGGTAACCTATAGCCAACGTTTCCAAGAACTGGCACTAATGTGCGATCGGATGTTTCCGGAAGAAATAGACCAAGTTGAGAAATATGTCGGTGGCTTGCCCGACACGATCCATGGCAGTGTGATGGCAACTAAGCCAAAAACTATGCAGGATGCCATTGAGTTCGCCACTGAACTCATGGCCAAGAAGATCAACACTTGGGCTGAACGGCAGGCTGACAACAAAAGAAAGTCTGATGACACCGCCAGGAACAACTAGAATCAGCAACCAAACAAGAGACAAAACACTGGAAGAGCTTATGCCGCAGGAAATGGTGACAGGAGACCATATGAAGGGCCTAAACCTTTGTGTTCCAAATGTAACTATCACCATGATGGTCCTTGTGCTCCCAAATGCCACAAGTGCAACCGATTTGGTCATTTATCTCGTGACTGCAGGAATCCCCCAAATGTCAACACTAGGGCTAATCAGAGGGGCAACGTTTGTTTTGAATGTGGTGCTCAGGGGCATTTCAAGAAGGATTGTCCAAAATTGAAGAACAACAACAACCGGGGTAATCGAGTTAGAAATGCCAAGGCTCATGCAAAGGTGTATGCAGTAGGCAATGCAGGGGCAAACCCGAACAACAATGTCATCACGGGTACGTTTCTCCTAAATAACCGACATGCATCTATCTTATTTGATACCAGTGCCGATAGGAGTTTTGTATCTACTGCATTTAGCTCTCGAATTGTTATCACTCCAACTGCATTAGATCATGATTATAATGTCGAACTAGCCGACGGGCGAATTGTTGGGTTAAACACTATTATTCGGGGTTGTACGTTAAACTTCTTAAATCATCCTTTCAACATAGACCTAATGCCCATAGAACTAGGTAGTTTTGACGTGATAATTGGTATGGATTGGTTGGCAAAGTACCATACCGTTATTATCTGTGCAGAAAAGATCGTTTGTATTCCTTTTGGAAACAAAATTTTAATCGTTCGAGGTGACGGAAGCAACAATGAACACGGGACCTGATTAAACATCATCTCGTGTACTAAGGATCAAGAGTATTTAACGAAGGGATATCACGTATTCTTCGGAAATATCACCGCAACCAAAGACAAAGACAAGTCAAATGGGAAACGACTTGAAGATGTGCCAGTTGTTTAAGAATTTCCTGAAGTTTTTCCTGAGGACTTGCTGGGTATACCACCCACTCGACAAGGGGGACGAAGGGTGAATAGTGTTTTCACCTTCGCGCCCTTTTCTTTTTTTATACGTTTGTGTGTTTGACTAAGGGTTAATTGAGCGTTGACTTAGGCTTAGGATCTATAAAAAGGAAATTGGGCCGGTTAAAGGGTTTAAGGGTTTTGGTTATTAAGAGTTAACGACCGTTAGTTTCTTAATTAAAGAGGACTAACGGTGTTAGTGATTTGATTTAACATTAAGGGCATTTTTGGTATTTTGAAGGTTTTGTCTTTTTGTGGGTTGACCAAGGGTTGACTTTGTTGACCATTTGCTAGAAACTCCCGGCTCTTGTGCACTCTATCCGTTCCCGTGTTCGTGTTTGTCCGGTTTTGACCGTTTTCTTGTGATTTTTGCAATATCCGTACCTACACATCACAAATGAAAAACAAGCAATATACAAGCATAATTTGCACAATTTGTTCATTTTAGGGTCATTTTTGGTATAAAAAGGATATGTGATTTCTCACATATCAAAATTCCCCAAACTAAGTGATTGTCGTGTCCTCACGCAATATTATATGCTCTAAAACCAAATACCTCAAAACCTCCCCAAACTAATCCTTTGAAAAGTAGCAAAGTCTTTTGTGGGGAGAGTTAAGAAATCACAAGCTTTAAAACACCCCATTTCCCCATTTTTCAAAACTTTTCTTTTATTTTTTATTTATTTATTTTCCTAATTTACAACTTACAACTTATTCATGTGTGACATAATGTATTGCTTTCATTATTCATTGATAACTTTTAGGATCACGGAACAAAAAGCACAAAAAGTGTCCAAATGGATAAATTCATCGTCCCCGACTTTCACCTCTCCAAGCCAAGCTTAAAAACAAGATCATTGTAAAATACAAGTTATGATGCTAACACTACTCATAAAAACTAATTGTGTACTTACTTTTCCTCCCTTATTCCTAATTTCCTCTAAGGATTTTATTATTATTATTGGTGACAAATAAATTATTTCCTTATTAATAAAGTAAACCTGGTTTAGACCATTAATAGCTTGAAATCCTTTCCTAAAGAGACGATATGGTGAGAATAAGGTCCACATTAAGGTTCTAATTTCGCATGATTTAGGGGTTATCCTTTTTATTTCATCCGAAACAACTCAACTACTAACAAAAAAGAGTTCAAACGGAGGCTTTATTTAGATAACCCCGGAGTTGAAATTTGGCTTTATTATTATTATTGCAACGTTATTAAACCTCGGTCCTTTAGAAGGCTGCAACATCGGTTGTGAGCCGGCAAGATGCAGCAAACATATTTCGACCTCGGTAATTTCCTCGACCTTTTAGAAGGCTGCAACATCGGTTGTGAGCCGGCAAGATATAACAAACTTTTATCACTCTCGGATTATTATTACTATGTGCCTTATTTAGATGGCTGCAACATCGGTTGTGAGCCGGCAAGATGCAGTAAACTTTTATCAGCCCATAGTTTTTATTATTATTGTTATTACCTCTACCCTTTAAACAACTGCCACATCGGTATGCGAGCCGACTATGATCCAGAAGTCTTATTTCGGCTTCGGTTTATTTTATAATAATTATTATTATAGCCAAATTTCAAGCCCTGTGGTCTTTTAACAACTGCCACATCGGTATGCGAGCCGACCATGGTCCAGGAGCCTATTTCCCCACAACACTGACAAAACCTCGATGTGTACCTTACTTTCACCAGAAGGAATCTCTACGAAGTGATCTAAACTAAGAATTTCAAAATCCAAAGAAACTTTATTTATTCAACAATTATATAACGTTTATTAAGCCGATGGGAGCAAAAAGCCACAATTAACCTTTATGAGCCTTAAAGAAATCCAACTATTCTATGTTTAGCATTAAAACTTATATTCTACTCTATCATCTCTTGTTCTTCACAATTTAAAATTTCTAATAAAGAAACTCGTGAATACTTAGCCTAACGAATTAAGATCGGCACTTTAACAAGTCACATAGACTGGCAACAATCTCAACTCAAATAAATCGATCTTCGCATATTTAAAATCAATTATGGGAACTTGCAAAGTCTTGACTTTTTTAAGCTAGACTTGCGTTTTATAGCTCCTTGTATAAAATATTAGCAAAATCAATCTATTTACAGTTAAGGAGAAAGCTAAGATATAAAACCGGTCGGGTCAAAATTTACTTTTCGTTCTCACCAACGGAAAACCTACATTCGTATCAACTATTTTTTATTTTTCAACATTTTTTTTATATGTGAAAATTAAACTAGATATTAAAACTTAAAAATTTAAAATTTTTGTGGGAAAACGGGGTACGTGAGAACAATTGGCAAATGCTAGTTAAGATCATATCGAAGATATACTACCCCATACTAAAATTAAACATTTTCCTTAATGTTTCCTAGCCTAAGACTTAAAAACCCCATACTAGAACTCAAAAAGTCGAATGCATAATCCAAGCATGGAGAAAATATCACAAAAATCTCAAGCCATTTATCAAGTATGCTAAAAGATAAATGTTATTCGATAATAATCTAGGATATCGGATTTCCCCAAACTAATGGCAAGCAAAGGCTAGGAAGCTCGAGTGGACCGGGACAAAACACCGAACACGAGAGTCTTCAAAAATTTTGGGTCAATCCTACAAAAAAATCACAAGCACAAACAACAAGAATCGGAAGAGTACAAGCCTCCTCACATCACAATAGAAATAAGAAAGAAGAAAAATGGATAAGCATGGGGTGCCTCCCACGAAGCGCTTGTTTAGGGTCACTAAGCTTGACCCAATCCCCGAATTCATTTGTCCTTGGGGAAGGTTTGGAGATCCGGGACAACCAATTATGGTACGTCCCCTCCAAAGTAGTGCTTAATTCTATGACCGTTCACCTTGAAGTTTGGCCCGGAGTTTTGAGATAACTCAACGGTGCCATATGGAAAGACATGGGCAATGGTGAACGGTCCGGACCAACGGGATTTTAACTTGCCCGAGAACATCTTCAATCTAGAGTTAAAGAGGAGGACTTGATCACCGACGTTGAAAACGCGGTTTTTGATCTTGGAGTCATGGATCCTCTTTGTTTTCTCTTTATAGATTAAAGAGTTCTCATAGGCATGATCACGAAGTTCATTTAGTTCATTGAGTTGAACTTTTTGGTGATCACCCGCGGTCTCAAGGTCAAAGTTTGCATGCTTCAAGGCCCAGTAGGCTTTGTGCTCGAGCTCGATCGGTAGATGACATGCCTTTCCGTACACGAGCTTGTATGGAGTACACCCGATGGGTGTTTTGTAAGCGGTACGGAAGGCCCAAAGTGCGTCATCTAATTTATCCGACCAAGAGGCACGGTTCTCGCCTACGGTCCTTTCAAGAATTCGTTTCAAGCCACGATTGGATACCTCAACTTGCCCACTTGTTTGTGGGTGATACGCGGTGGAGAGACGGTGAGTAACTCCGTATTTAAGCATGACCTTTGCAAACTAGTCATTGCAAAAATGGGTTCCGCGATCACTTATGATAGCACGAGGGGTACCGAATCAGGCGAAGAGAGATTTAAGAAATTTACAAACAACTCGGGCGTCATTGGTGGGGAGCGCTTTCGCTTCAACCCATTTTGACAAGTAGTCGACGGCCACGAGTATATATTTGTTCCCTCGTGAAGACGGGAACGGCCCCATGAAATCGATGCCCCACACGTCAAAGATTTTGCAAACTTGGATGGAATTTTGAGGCATTTCATCACGTTGCAAAATTTTTCCTTGACGCTGACAAGTGTCACATCGGGTGACCAAGTCATGGGCATCTTGGTAAATAGTGGGCCAATAAAATCCTGAGTCAAAAACCTTTTTGGCGGTGTAGTTGGCACCGTAATGTCCCCCAGTGGGTCCACTATGGCAAGCTTTGAGGATGTCAATAGCTTCTTGGCCCGCAACACACCGCCGGATCACTTGATCCACACATATTTTGAACAAATAGGGGTCGTCCCAAAAGTAATGTTTAACATCCTTGAAAAACTTGTTCTTTTGTTGAGATGACATCCCTTTAACAATGAAATTCCTTGCGTGGTAATTTGCATAATCGGCCAACCATGGGGTACTTGAGTCACTTCGAGAAGTCACCATACTAAGTGTCTCGAGAAGAAAATTTTCATTTACCTCCTTTGGGTCGAGAACATTTTCATACGGGTTTTCTAATCGGAAAAGATGATCGGCCGCAAGATTCTCAGCTCCTTTTGTGTCAATTACATTGAAATTGAACTCTTGAAGGAGAAGAACCTACCTGAGCAATCTTGCCTTGGAATCTTTTTTAGCAAAGAGATATTATAGGGTAGAGTGATCCGTATACATTACACTTTTGTTCAAGATGAGGTAAGATCAGATTTTTTCAAAGGCATACACCACAGCTAACATTTCTTTTTCCGTCGTGGTGTAATTTGATTCTGCCTCGTTTATTGTTTTACTAGCATAGTGTATAGGCCTAAAGTGTTTTTCATGACGTTGCCCCAAAACTGCACCTATGGCAAAGTCGCTTGCATCGCACATAAGCTCAAAGGGTAGGTCCCAGTCTGGAGCAATCAAGATTGGAGCTTCAGTAAGTTTTTTCTTTAATGTTTGAAAAGCTTGAATACAATCACGAAAGAATGAACGGAAGTATTCTCACTCAAGAATATGAGTCATTGACATGAAAATTTTTGAAAAATCCTTAATGAACCCGGTAGAAAACCGCATGACCGAGAAAACCTCAAACACCCTAAAACGTGGTGGGATGAGGTAACTTAGCAATCACATCGATTTTGGCTTTATCAACCTCAATCCCTTTTTTGGAAATCTTATGGCCAAGGACAATGCCTTCTTTTACCATAAAATGACTTTTTTCCCAGTTTAGACAAAGATTGGTGTCTTCACACCTTTGAAGCATCTTGTCTACACGAGAGAGGCAATTTTCGAATGAATTCCCAAAGACCGAAAAGTCGTCCATGAAGACTTCCATCGTTTTTTTGATCATATCATGAAAGATAGCCATCATACACCTCTGGAACGTGCCCGGTGCATTGCATAAACCAAAAGGCATGCGACGGTAGGCAAACGTTCTGTAAGGACATGTGAATGTTGTCTTTTCTTGATCATAAGGGTCGATGGGAATTTGAAAATAACCCGAGAAACCATCGAGAAAACAATAGTACTCGTTTCCCGCTAATCTCTCAAGCATTTGATCCATAAACGGTAGTGGAAAGTGGTCTTTACGAGTGGCTTCATTTAACTTTCGGTAGTCAATGCACACACGCCATCCCGTAACCAATCGAGTCGGAATCAATTCATTTTCATCATTTTCAACAACGGTAAAACCACCCTTTTTTGGTACGCAATGTACTGGGCTTACCCAAGGACTATCCGAGATCGGGTAAATTAATCCAGCATCAAGAAGTTTTTCAACCTCCTTTTTGATGACATCGTGGATTTTTGGATTCACTCGTCTTTGGTGTTGAACCGCCGGTTTGTAGTCCTCTTCCATAAGAATCTTGTGAGTACAAAATTCCGGGTTAATACCCTTGATGTCGGAGAGTTTCCAAGCAATGGCTCGCTTGTGTGACTTCAAAACCTTTATGAGAGCGGCTTTTTCCTCGACACTCAAGTCTTTAGCAATTATGACGGGCAACTTGTTGTCACCTTCCAAAAATGCATATTCGAGATGAGGAGGTAAGTCCTTAAGTTCGACCTCGGGAGGTTCATCAATTGAAGATTTATCAGTTTTAGCTACACAAACTTTCAGTTCTTTTCGAATTTCAGGCAAATAATTTTCTTGGTTGGGAGGGGGTGATGGATCATCATTGAGAAATGATTCAAGAAGTAGAATATCCCCCTCCGGGTCATAGTAAGAGTCATCAACTTCCGGTGAAGTTGGATCATCTTCAAGAGCCGAGAAACAGCATCGACTTCCATCAAGAAGACAATCACTATCCCCGAAAGGAGGTGAGAGTCGGAGAAAGAGGTAGAAACGACCGGGTCATATTAAGGATTGGGAATGTCACTTTGCGATCACATGGAGAAACCCGAGAACTTCTAGAGAATAATCCTCCAAAGGCCCATTTCAATAACGTTGATTCGGTTCACCGTCATATCATCGTAATTAGAAGAATATCTCGAAGTTTGGTCAAGATTGAATGTTATGGCTTCTTTCCCAACACGAAGAGTTAATTCTCCTTCGTAAACATCAATCAAAGCACGTCCAGTATTTAAGAAGGAATCTCCGAAGAATTAAGGGGAACTCAGGGACCGCATCAAGTCTACGATTACAAAGTCAGCCTGGAATTTGAACTTTCCTACTTTAAGGTAGACATCTTCAGCAATACCGATCGGTTTGGTAATCGAACGGTCTGCAAGTTCAAGAGTCATACAAGTAGGAGTGAGCTCAGGAAGAGAAAGCTTTTTCCACACGGATAATGGCATGAGATTTATGCTAGCGCCAAGATCGGCCAAGGCTAAGCACTCTTCCATTCCGGGAAAATCACATGGTATTAGAAATTTGCCGGGGTCTCCAAGTTTTTTGGGTAACTTGTTGAGGATAACCGCCGAACAATGCTCATTCAAAGGGGTTCTAGCCATTTCACTTAACTTTTCTTTGTTTCCGATTAAAGCTTTAAGAGTTGAGGCAAATTTTGGCATAAGAATCAAAGCATCCGCTAAACTAATTTCGAAACTCATATCTTGAAAGATTTTGTAGAATTTCTCAACTTGGTCGTTAGCTTTTTCACGTTGCTTCTCATCATTACGTCTCGAAGGATATGGAATTGACGGTTTCAAGTTAGGCATCGGAGCACTAACGGGAATTACAACGGGCTCAGAATTTGGTACTTGAGATTGAAATTGGACAACCGGAGGTTGGACGTCTTTGGTACTTCCGTTATTAGTAGGAAGCACCGTGTCCTTTGTCACCTCGGGTTCACGTTCCACTACTTTAGGAGGAGATGAAGTGTAGGATCCCGTAACACTTCACTTCATATAATCAAACTCGAAATCGGAACTAGAAATGAGAAAGAGTGTGAGTTGTTTAGAGAGAGAAAAGAGAGAGAGTTGAGAGAGAAATGAGAAAAGATATATTTTAGAAAATGAACAACTAACTTTTCCAAGTGGAAAAGTTCCTTATATACCCCCGACACTTAAAAGTGACGCGCGGGATATTTAGCTAGGACCCGGGCTCGGGTTTTGCTTGGGATTAAACCCGAAACATATACAATATTAGATTAACTATCGAGCCCGATTCCCGATATTATCCTATTACAACATTAACAAATTAAAGACCGAAGCTCCATCGTAGAGTGACCGAACTTCCTTGTTCGACTCAATAAATTGAGGCTAACAATCTCCCCCGAAGTGAGGTCTTGAACACGGGAACGAGCTTCCTTTATTGACTCAATAAAATTGAGGCTAACAATCTCCCCCGAAGTGAGTTCATTGATGACACTCCTTCATGAGATCAGTGAGATTGCTTTTGTCGTTTAAGCTCGAGTGTTCTTGGTCTTTGTCTTCGTTATTTGTTGTAGGCTTGTTCCTTCATGCTTTGCGATCTTGACTTTGAGCCTTTGTCATTGTCTTTATCGTCTTTGACCAACATGCTCATTCTTTTGCATTATCTTGAAAGCTTCAAATCAGAGTTTGCGGAAGTCTTTGTCTTTTAAATCTTGAGCTTTCTAGATAGTATGTCTTTGTAGATTGAGCATTTGAATGGGATTGAGGTTGCCGTTACCACCGTTTGACCTGCAGGTTTACGTTAGTGATAAACGAGAAAATTGATTTGAAAATCAATCGACGTGTCACTCGTTAAAGAGTTTTTGTAACACATCGAGAGTGTCATGTTTTTATCAAAATTCATCAACCGTTAATTCATTTACTGGACCAAATCGATATCCAGTTGTCACAAGTTTGATTCATATAGAATCTCGCAAGTCACCTACCAAGAGCTTGTTTGATGCTGGCTCAAGCAGGATTTCCATCTTCATTGTGAATACATTAGTATCACTCGGATGTTCTGGCAGATATCACAATGATATGCTTAAGACTCTTGTTAATAGCATGTGAACCTGATATTGTTTAACAAGTGTTGAAATGAATATTGTCCTAACGAGATTTTTATTGATCTCTTGGCTCTAGACTCGATTAGTGCATTTTGGTTTTAGTACTCGGAGGCTGGAGCATATTGCCACCTATTCAATATCAACAATCTCCGTAGTGATGATGTCAATAAGAAACTTGTGTATCTCCGTGACAAATGAGACAAGTTTATCTGTTGAGATAAACCCGAATGGCTGGGAAGGTTGTGCATTGCATCACTGGGTCCATGATGTCGTTTTCAATATCAGCAATCAACTTGTGATTCTGACAGCATATGTATTGACCCGGTTTCTGCCTTAAGTTGTGTGGAGGGCTTCTTTCTTTAGACCCTTTATCCAACATTTCTTTTCATTCTTCAACGCCTTCAATGCTTACTAGGACGTCATTACTACACTTGTGTGTATTGTTCCAGTGTTAGCACAATTCTAGTGGCCATTATTCCCATATACATTCATCTCCAATCATACCTAAGGACTGCTATTTCTAACTTTGGATTATCCTTGGGTAGATCCTCCGGTTCTGGTTGGATCATAGGATTGATTCCTAACCTAACCACCTTATGACTTCAGAATCGTCGTGAAATTAAGATGTTGTTGGGATAAAAGATCGAACCAAAAACCTTTTCTTACTGTTCACATTTTATTCAATAGATCATATTTTAATTACATTTTCTCCCTTTATTTTAAATAATAAACACTTAGTTTTTGAAATACCTTGTGATTAAAATATGTCTTGAAAAATCCGTGGGAGAAAATATTATTAGCATGAATGGTAATGGTGAATATTTTGATAATGTTTTGAATACATAAGAGTTGTCGTTGTTGATGTATCCAAGAACATTAAAACTTTGTTTTTCGAAAACTCCCCCTCAAAAATAGGACCATTTGAAAAATTGTTGTCCTTTTGAAAACGTTGTAGAGGATGGAGTGTTGAACACACAATTTTGAAAGATTATGAATTGTCATCGAGAAATTCTTGAAAAATTATGTTCAACTTTTTGAAAAACCAAATGTTAGAGGACTTCTCTTCTAACGGTAAGGGTAAGCGCACTGAAACGTACACTATCCTTTTTCTTGAGCTAAAAAATATTGAATGTCTTGTAAGAACAACTCAAGACCGAGAAACGTTTAATTTCACTTTGGAGGATAAGTTATAAACACTTCCTTTATTTGAAGTCCGGGGTATATGCACTGACATTTTGCACATAAGCCATTAGAAAATTAGAAATGACATGTTTTTGAACTATTTTGAAAAACTCTCGTCTCGAACTTCATTTACACACCCGAGTCAATGCTAATCGACGTATCTAAGCATTGTAAATGTTTATCGATTTCCATGAGACATGTCGAGAATAATCTTTTAGGAATAATCTCTGATTTTCTGTTTGTATTTTACTTTTTAGAAGTTTATATTATTTGTATTTTTGTTTTTCTCAAAATATGTTCATTGTAATGTCGATGATGATATCAAGCATGCACATTTGTCAGAACCACCAGAATCAGCTAGATTCTCTCAAACATCTCATACCAATCCTTCTGACAAGATACTTAAACCGATCCTCAGAAGGGCTTTCGTAAACATGACAGCTAATTGTTATATCAGTTCCTGACAAAATAAACATTCAATTAACCATTTTCAACCTGTTACTATTATTAAATGATACCCGAGAATGGATGTGCTTTTGTTCGCCGAATGTTGTACGTGGTTGCAGTGAGATTGCTATGGCTGACAGAGAGTCGCAGTACAACGGTATTATTGTTATATTTGAAGCCATAATCTTGAAGTTTGTGTCCTCATCCACATTACTTGAGCACAACTTGCAGATAACGCCAGCATACACTGCCCAGCTGAAGACATTGCAGTGCAGTTCTGTTTCTTTTGACGATCCAACTTACAAGCTTATCACCAAGGAACTGTATCCCCTCCAGAAGTACTTTTCCGTGAGTATCAATGCAACCGGCATGATCAGTCTTCTTTGTAAAGCCTTTGGACAGCAGGAAGTTTGATAATTCAAGTCGTAACCAGGCTCTTGGATGCTTGCTTTAAAATCCATACAAACTTTCCTCAGTAGTAGACCTTTTTTCTGGATATCTGATCAACGAACCCTTTTTCTGCTGAGCAACATAAACCTCCACTTCAGTGGACCATTAAGAAATGCCGTTTTTCACGTCCATCTGATAGAATTGGAAAAGACTGGTGTGCTGCGTGGCAACGAAATCCGAACTGCTTCAATCGAGCAATTGGAGCAAATGATTCTTCAAATCAATACCCTCTCTGAGCATAACCTTTAGCAACATTCGTGCTTTGTTGCGATTACAATCTTACTTCATCCTTTTTGATCTTCCATAACCACTTTAGCTTTATAATCATTTGGCCAAATGGTTGTAGTCAACAGTTCCCAAGACTTTTAGTCTGTCGAACTGGTGGAAAGTTCTCCCTGCATTGCTTCGATCCATGCAGAATCAGCCATTGCTCCTAAGTTCTTCGGTCAACAATACTCACCGTGAGCCGAACATACACTTTCAAGATCTGTGCAAGCTGTCGTTGGTTTAACTGGCATGGTGGATTTCCACGAAACTTGTTTCTAATGGATGATCTCTTGTCCATCGTAATCATGACTATTTGGTTGAAATTAAATGCACATCGGTATTATCAATGTTTTGCGTGAGGAAGACTCACAATTTCTTTTACCCGTAACAAAAAAGATTGATAATTCAGCTTCTTGAAATGAATGCATTCCGTCTTGACAGTGTGTTTTCGCCAAGCTTGATCGTGGGTTGTATATGTAATAATCTTCAAGTAAAGGGACTGAAGAGAAATTCTAACCTTGATGTGATGAATCTTGCTTTTCTGCTTGAAGGAACAACATTTTGTCTTGGGGCACGGGTCAGAGTTGTCATAATCTGACGCCTTTTGTCCGTTGAGGAACAGGCCTGAAGAGACATATTCAACAGACATCTCTTGTCGTTGTGTGCGAAAGTCTGAACTGTTGTGAACAGACATCATTTGCCATGAAGACCGAGCTTGATCAGCTGTGATCATACGTCTTTTGAACATTGAGAACGGGGCCAGAAGTGGTTATTTCAGCAGACGCCATTTGACATTGATGACCGAGGTTTTGAACTGTTGTGTTCGAAACGTATTAGACATTGAAGACCAGGCATGAACTGCGGTGTTCAAACGACATTGTGTGAACATCAATCAACATGCCTAGAAGCCCTGTTTTTCTAGAATCTTCTTTTTCGTAACCAACTCTGAGTCCTCCACACAAAAAAAAAAAAAAAAAAAAAAAAAAAACAAAAAAAAAAAAAAAAAAAAAAATTAAAATTAGGATTGAACGATGTACCTGTACTTAGAGAGTACCTTCACTGACATTAAGAGCTTGTTTCGCTATCACATGGTTAGGGATAACTCATTTGAACCTTTGGGGGTTCTCTTTCAACCCATTTGTTGTGCTAGGAGGCGAATGTCTTTCTTGTTGGAACCCATCATAAGACAAACATCTGAGAAGTTCTACCCGTGTTGCCATCCTAAGACAAGATCTAGGACTTGTTGTTTTCTCATGCACAGTGGTAGTCTTTTTTATTGAAAACCTATGTCCTTTTGGGATCTGTCTTTTTGGTTTCGTTGCAACCCTTATTTGCTCTACGGGTTTGTTTCTGTTTGTTGTCTTATTGGATGGAACCTTAGCACGCAAGTTGACTTCTTTCAGGAATTTTATTACACAAGCGTCATGATTGGCATTAAAGACACATTTCTGACATGTCGAGCAAACAAAATGTTTGGAGTCAGAAAAATTTCTAGGGATCCATAGATGTGTTTCATGTGTCTTTTACTTAGCTTCCTCTAGTAGTGAGATTAATAACAATGTCCGTTTTGAGCAATACCTAGATGAGCTGTGCAATCATTGATGGGGGTTTTGCAGGGGCAGATTCTCTTCTCTTAGGCAGATAATGTGTAGGACATGTGTTTTTGACAAATCGTGTTCAACATCAACTGGGAGGCAAATCGTGGTTAGAAATTTCTAGGTCTTTCATACTTAAAACTGAAGTCGGTAGTCCTAACAACGGATAGGTTTTGAAGTGGTTGTCCAACCGGTTTTCCCAAATTGTGCTTTTGCAACTTAGTATTCACACTATTCCTGTTATGTATTTCCTACTCAATTTTTAATGCTGCAATTGCAAACGCCGTTTTTCTGAATCTGAGGCTAGTACATCAGCAATTTTCATTCAACTTTTATGTTACTGTTTTTTCCATAAAGATCATTTCAGGTTTTTGGTCTGAACTCGTGTCCTTTTGATAGATCAAAAAGGATCTTTTTTAAGTCTGTTGCCAAGTGCTCATTTTCTTTATGTAACTGCTCATTCTCAGCAGTAATTTAGCCACACTATGTTCCAATTACTATGTTTATTGTTTTGCAATTACAACGATGTCATTTTTTAACCCTTGGCTCATTACTTTTTACTTTCGAAAACTGACCATTTTTGCCCTTATTTTTAAAACATTGTTTTCGCAAATGTAATTAGTCAGATTGATACAGTGCTCGAGTTTACCAAAATATTTTTGAACTAGGCAACGATCTATAAAGAACAAACATTTTCAGACTCGAGTGATTGATCTGGAGTTCAATTGCTTGTTATGCAGTTAAATTATGGCAGGCCAAAGGGCATGTTCATGACATTGTTTCAGCATTCTGTCAAACCTCTCCTTCATTAATGAATTCAGGTTGCTCAGTATGCTGTTGTCCTGTAGCAGATACATTATCATCAGCAGTCATTTGTACCTCAGCCATTGGCTCTTCATTGTATATGGGTCTGATTTCTGCAGCATCAACATGTGCATCATTCCCTGATCTGCTGCTTGTATCCTGCTCTTTTGATTATGTCCCATTGCTTTTAATGATAACTGAACTAGCATCCAATGCATCCAATGCATTACTCTTATCGTCTTTTCTCTTTTGTCTGGATTTGTCTTCATTCACCCTAGCTTCGTACTCCATTTATATGTTGTGCTCTTTCCACCAAACGACTTCTTAACAATTCCATGTTTGGATCATGATTTTACGGAATTCTGGAATACAAGTCCGAGTTGTATTAGTTGAAATTGTTGCGTGTCATTGTTAACATATTATCAACCAAATAAAACGGACTTGATGAACATCTGAACTGTGTCAGGAGTACTTTAAAAGCATACATGGATCTATCTCTTTGAAATTCTTTCTTCTATGTCAAGTTGCTTTTGTAGTTGATCCATGTACATAATATTGTGCCCGTGAAAGTCTCTAGACTTGACCAAAGAGTGGTTGTCAAATGCGCGTTGAATCCTTCTCGGTACCGACTTCCTTTTAAGTCAGTTTTTGAAAGACACTTGAGGTGTGGAAGAAGTTGTTGAAAAGAATACCAAGCAATTCTTTTGTTTTGTCTTGAATTAGTTGCATTTGTTGTATTTCTGAATCTGAACACGAAGATAAGGTATCTTTCTTCTCCATTTTATCGTGAGTTGAAGTGAAAGTTGTTGGATCTTAAGTGGATATGATGTGATTGATGTTGTGGTTTTGAATACAATAGACGTTCACGGGATTTTACAAGTCTATGATTAGAACCGATAAAAATTTAACGGGATTTTACAAAATCAATAGAAAACCGTGAATGATTTGATTCGGAATCAGCGGCCAATGATTTAATTGTCTAAAAACAGATAATTTTCTGGCTAGGGTTAAAGCTGTTTGTTTAAATAGGCTCACCAAACTGAAACGGGCCTAAAAATACAGATGGGCCGTGAGCTAGAACAAAAACAAGTCTAACACAAATTCCAAAAAACTGAAAAATGTCAATAAATCATAGTAAACGAGCTTTTTGGGCCTTGAAAAATCCTTAACCAGCTAAAGGGTGGTTATAGCGTGATCCGTCTCGTTTTTCTCTTCGATTTGAGAGGTCACGGGCCTGAAACGGACTTACGGATCAAAAGTTATGGCTGTTTTACTGAAACCCTTTTCTTCACACAAGATTTCTAGACAAAACGCAATGCTATCTTTAACCAAAACGCAGTGACTTTTGAATCAAAACGCAATGAACTTTATCAAAACGCAATGGTTGAGATTTGGTCAAAACGCAATGAAATTTCTTCAAAACGCAATGAAATTTGGTCAAAACGCAATGAAATTTGGTCAAAACGCAATGAAATTTCTTCAAAACGCAACCTGCAATCAAAACGCAATGAACCAAAACGCAACCAAAAAATCAAAACGCAACATGAAGAACATCAAAACGCAACATGAAGAAAATCAAAACGCAACATGAAGAACATCAAAACGCAACATGAATTTTGCCAGAAAGTCAAAACGCAACGACGAACAATACGAATTTTTTCACCAAAAATCGCCTTATAATCACCCTTTTTGACCTTTTAGCTTGATTTCTCTTGCACAATTAGCTACCTTATGCCTAGATCTTGCTTAATAACATAAACATTCACACATCTAAGCACAAAATTTCGGGTTTGATTTTTTTTCTTCAATATTACACACGAATTTGATCTTGTTTAACCACAAGAATCAACCACGAATCCACACGTAGCTCTGATGCCAATTGTAGGATCCCGTTAACACTTCACTTCATACAATCGTTCACGAAATCGGACTAGAAATGAGAAAGAGAGATGAGTTGTTTAGAGAGAGAAAGAGGAGAGAGAATTGAGAGAGAAAAGAGAAAAGATATTATTAGATATTTTCAACAACTAACTTTTCCAAGTGGAAAAGTTCCTTATATACCCCCCGACAGCGTAAAAAGTGACGCGCCCGGGTATATTTAAACTAGGACCCGGCTCGGTTTTGCTGGGATTAAACCCGAAACATAATAACAATAATAAGATTAACTATCGAGCCCGATTCCCGATAATTAATCCTATACAAACATGAACGAATTAAATGACCGAAGCTCCATCGTAGAGTGACCGAACTTCCTTGTTCAACTCAATAAATTGAGGCTAACAATAAATCTGACATCATTTTCTATTAAGCACAATTTTTCCAGATATTTTCCAAAAGAAATATTTCAAAATCTTTCAAAATTGTGTACTCAACATACTCCCACTCCAAAGTTTTTTTACTTATTCCTATTATATGATGTGAGTATAATAATTAGTTCATTCTGCATGCACTCCTGTTCTCCCGAGACTTGGTTAGATTTTTGTGAATTTCGAACATTAACTTGTTTTTAATTCACTAATTTCAAAAATGTCACCACATAGCAATTGTTGAGGGGAGAATAGTGAATTAAAATGTGATCCAATACGGATTATTTAACGGATAACGACTTACAATCTATACTATAAGTGCGTTCCTAAACCTCGCATGTGCAAAACTCTTTCATAATATGGCGCATATGTGTAGAGGGAGTTTTTTTGGTAACTCTGGAAACTCTCAATGTGTCTGAAATGATTTCTCAGACACGTTGACTGATTTTTATCAATGGTTTTATGGATCCTCATGGCAATACCTCAAAGACCGACCAACTGTTATTTCTCAAGGAGTTATAAGGCGGTTAAGGTTAGGTATATTCGTTCCATGATCCAGCCAGAACCGGAGGGATCTACCCAGGAACACTCCATTAGATAGAATAGAAGTCCTAGGTATGATTGAAAAAAAGGAGTAAAGTAAGAATAAGGGAATAGTGCCGATTGAGATGGAGCTAGTACTAGAACAAACAAAATAAGGTACTAGTCATGTAGTCTTGATAAGCACTGAAGGGGTTGAAGAATAAAAAAGAAATGTAAGGATAAAGGGTGTAAAGAAAGAAGCCCCCCATACAACTTTAGGCAGAAACCGGGTCAATACAAAATCTATCGGTAATCACAAGATGATTATGATATTGAAGGCTGACATCATGGACCCAGAAATGCAATGCACAACCTCCCTAACCACTCCAGAATCTCTCCAAAATATTTTTTAGTTTAAATTTCTCACGAGGATCAACACATTTGCTTATCGGTTTTTTCCTCATTTCCAGAATCACATATTGAAAAGGCGACAGTTTCGCTCCCAGCCGTCCGATTACCAAATAACAAATGTGCACTTATAGAGCTAGAGCCAAATCGAGATCAAATCTAAAATCACATTAGGAACACATCACATAACAACACATGTGAACATCATCCAGTTTACAAGTTGTTATCAAGAGTCCTATTTGCGATATCCTTGTGATAAATGCCTAGAACATCAGAGGTGAATACTCTTAGTATTCACAGTGATCGATGGTAAAATCCTTCGTGAGCCAACAATAAACAAGCTCTTGTTAGTGGCTTGCGAGAATTCTATATATGAATCCAACTAGTGTTCAACTGGATATCGGTAATGGTCCAGTAAATAATGAATTGACTGACTCAATCAGTCAGAAGTAACTAACTGATTCACTCTTACCGTGTTGTCTGCTTTGAGACACTCCGGTAATGAGAACAAGCAAGTACGATGAATCTAATGCAATCGCGTTAGAGGATCCAACACTGTGAGATGCAAACCCTGTCAAGGTGGTTCCTCTAAATTAAACCTACCTGATCACAGGTACAGTATTCATACTGTAAAATGGTCATCACGGAACCGGAGGTTAATGTAACCGAACTTAAGACGAATGACAAAGCCATATTCGACTATATCAGCTCGTTTATCACTAACATTAATTTTCATGGTATAAGATGAAGATCAATACAACATCATTTCCAACTGAGTCAAGGATTTACCCCCTCAGCTTACTCCGACAAAGATTAATTCATGAAGAAAGCTCTAGTGCACTTGCTTTTTAAGTCTTCCGCCCATCTCTGATGTATAAGCACTTCCTCAAAAGAATATCATTGTCAAGATTACTTATGAAGTTCTAGTAATCAAGCCAAAATAATGTTGAGGGGGGTTATTAGCAAGCTTTCAAGGCCTTGAGCATGAGGGTGATGACACAAGATCCCAAGGCAGCATAAAGATTTAAGGATAAAGATTTAGAGATCTCAAAAGTCAAGACAGATCTAGGCCAAAGACCATGATATCAGTATTTTGTCAAAGCATATCAAGTTAAAGATCAAGATCCACGATCACAAGCATGCAAAAGGAACTTCAAAAGAATTCTCAAGACAACAAGGTTCCAAGACTAAAGAACGAAACAAGAAGTGAAGCCTTATGTAATGACCACCCCTTAGGGGGAGATTATTAGACCTAGTATTTTGAGAAGTGATGGTCATTAAGACTCCCAAACTTTGTAATAGCCTAGTGTATATTCCCTGGGAAAATCAATAATGTTAATTGGGCCTAGTTTTAGGCTATAAGGCCCATTAGATGAATCCAAACCTAGCCTTGGAAGCCCACTTAAACCCAAGGCTAGCCCATGTACATAACTATATAAAGCCCTCTCCAAGTGTGGAGAGAGTGTTGCTCCATTTTTGTAAAACCCTAAAATTAGAACAAGTGCAAAATTACCAAAATGCCCCTAATGTCAGAAAATTAAATAAAAGCATGAATAAAAATTCAATCAAGTGTTTATAAAATTAAAAAAGTACATCATGTGACAAGTATGAAATTTATATAAGATTAAAATATCTTATATTATGCAAGAAAAATAATTATTTATTATATATATGTATTTTGCCGAAATAATTATAAGTTAATTACTTATATTATACAATTAAATATTAAATAAAATAGGGAAATTATAAAATATTTTTAGGCAAAATTAAATCTGATTTTATCCCCTTGAATACCCAAAAAACTCGGCATTTTATGTTGTATATCTTTTATATACATTATTTTCATTTGTAAATATCTTAAAAACCATTTCCAAAAACCCTAAACAATTAAAGTGGCGGCACCATTATTTTTTCAAGGCAAGAAACGAATTTTCTAGGGTTCTTGGGAGTACAAGGGAGCTAAGAAAATTATTGGTTCATTGGTTTGAAGCTTGATTCGATTTATGGTGTTCTTTTGAATTCGAAATCCCTAGCCGAACTCAATAATTCATAAAATCATCCATAATTATTCAAGGTATTTTTATAACTCATTTTACATTATATAGATCTGATATGTTCATGAGAAAAAATTACCATGCACGTTATTTTGATTTATTAGCTTAAAACATGATCTAAACCCTAAAATAAAATTGCAAAAATTTTATTCGGCCTCTAAATAAATTTATACTTTCGATTTTATATTTTTAATGACTTGTATATTCAAGTATGAACCCAATAAATTGTTAGAAATTTTTATAAAAGGTTTAGATATTATATGTGGAATTCTAATTCTTGCCGATTTTTGAATTATGGAAAGAAATGAAGAAATAAATTGGAAAACGAATTAGGGTTTAGGGTTTTTATTATATTTTCCCAGGTCCAATGCATCTAATGATAATTATAAAAATTATGAAATTAATTGGGGGTACTTTAATTAGGGTTTTGTGAGCATTTATTGGTTACCCTACCCCGATTTGTGTTTTAAAAGTATAAGGGGTGTTTTGTAATTTCTGAAACATTGGAAGCTGAATATGGCAAGTTAATATAATGTTATAGATTTCTGTGAAAAATAAGTAGAAGGGTATAAATTGTCATTTGGCTAATTGTTATGTTAAACAATATATAATTATATATATATATATATAAAATTCCGATATTGTATTTTAAAACTAAGGGACTAACAGAGTGTAAATTATGAAAGTACAAGGTATGATAGTAAATTAAAGTATAGAGTATGAAAATACCATATTTTGATATTATAAGGGCTGTGTTGCAAAAATGGATAATTAAAGATTAAGTTTAGTTAAATTAATAACTAAAAGTTCTAATTACGTAATTATGTAGATCAAGGATTTGGATGTAAATACAGAAATAGAAACCTTCTAATTATCGAAACAAGCTATATATTGGAAACTTACTATTTTAGAAACCTGCTAATTATAGAAACATGTATTTATTTATAGGAAACTTAAGAGCTATTTATAGAAACCTCATGCTATTATAGAAAGTCTATTGTTGGGAATTTTTAATAATGGAACTAAATAAACCCGGGAACGTTAATCATTTATGGAAATTAATTAAGGAAAGTCTATGTTGGTAAACTTATACTCATCCATTATAAGCTGCTATGTTTGGAAAGAACCCTATAATAAAAGAAATACTAACATGAAACATATTAATCAATGAATATGTTAAATCATAGGAACGTTGCTAATCAAAGAATCATGCTAATTAAGAAAGTTACTAAAAAATAGAAAGTTACTAAAAAAAGAAAGTTACTAAAAATGGAAAGTAACCTTAAATCATGAACAATTAACTTAATAAAATGTCCTTTAACATGTAATCGCAATAAGCAGGATTAGCTCCATCTTCGTTATTCCATCTCTTTCCGTTTACTACTTGCTTGGGACATAAGGTACGGATATTCCCTCCTGTTCATAAAGAACATTCCTTTCTTTTCATGATTCATACCCCAGAACTGCTATGCTTATCCCCATTATTATGTCTATTGTGCCATTACCTTTACATGTTTATATTCATTACTTTATTCTATTTCCCCGAGCTATAAATATGCAAAGACTATGATTTACATGACTTTACTCCACCTAGTCATGGAGGTACCATGACCTGACATATGAGCACCTGTGTCCACGACTCTTTCCGCGTGGAGAGTGGATTTCACGCGGCGTCCCTAATCATGTTACCAGATATATTTCATGTTTGGCCATTATTATTCAGTGGGCGTATGGGTGCATCCTAGTTTACATGTTAACACGTTCAGGTGAGATTGGTGGTGGTGCCTCTACATCCAGCTACATCCCATCACAACGGGAGACCTGATCCCTCCACCCGATATTATTATAAGAGGTCCCCCTACTATTACATGCTGTGTTGAGCATCCCCTATTGTATTATATGCATGAATGCACGACATTATTATAATACATGTATGATTATAAGAGCTCTTGTGCATTTCCTTAATATTTATGTTTTATAACTAATCCATGATATGGTCATGACCATCTTTACTTCGTATTACCATGCTTTACATGTTTATTTCTTATTCTTCATGACGCATCTCCTCCAGGTTTCCTCATGACACTTATGATCTTTTCCGCTGCTTTATATTTATTATCCAGATTCATACTTATTACTTACATTGTTATTTTTCCTCTGATCCTCCACATAGTAAAGGTCAACATGAGTATAGTCTAGAACATGTTTCCTTTCATCACCATCAATCATAGATAAAAGTCTATGTACCTTTTTCATGGTGATGTCAACCCATTGGCCAGATCTTGCATCAGTCTTTCCAACTGATGGCTCATCCTCAGCAATTGCCATAAATGCTCTAATCCTAGTGGTCCCTTTATCTTTTGAGGACACAGATTCTTCATCCTAGTCAAATGACTTAAGCTATCAACCCCTTTTTACTCTTTCCCTTTTCATTCTGTCCTTTTTCACTCTTTCCCTTTGTCAGATCATCAATCCTTTTGGTTAGGAAAGTCATTTCAGCTTTAAGTCCCTTGTATTTTCCCTTGTAATCTTTTTGATGATTATCAGTGTTTTGGGAGGATGTTTGGTTGAAGGGTGGTGTGTAAGGTTTGGGTTTGTTGAATGAGTTGTTTGAGGATGGATAGGATGGTGTGGAGGTTTTGTTTGAAGGGTGGTCCTTTTGAAAATGACCAGTTTTCCCACAAGCAAAACAAGTTTCTTTGGTTTTGTCTATGGGTTTCCTAGCTGATCCAACCCTCCCGGACCTTTTATAGAATCTTTTCTATTTTGCTAGCAGAGCTCTTTCATGATACTCAGCGTTCAAATCAGCCATGAATTCGTTGTTGGTTCTTTGATCTTCTTTAATATCTAAGTCACTGTCCTAAAAATGATTGTTAGAAATCAAGGCTTTTGAGCTTGAGGCCTGAATATTAAATATTTGTGTCTCTGACTCATAGATCTGATCAATTAGGCCTTCTTCATAATTGTATTTTCCATATAAAGTAGCCAGGCAGTCGTTTTTGATAGAGTTATTTGCCCTCTGAGTTTGATTCATGCTTAGCCATTTTCTTGGCAGGCTGTTAACAAACATAGCATTGACTTCAGCTTGAGGAATACTAACATTATTGTTTTGAAGATCATTTAGCAAGCATGTCAGCTTTGTGAAAGTTCCATTTACTTTTTCACCTTCAAGTGATTTAAAAGCATTGAACTTGATCTCCGTCGCTAAACGCAAACAATCATTCATCGGTATCTCAGTATCAAATGGTCCCTCATGGAGCTAAGATGAGATCATATACATATCTTTGTAGTTTTAGCACTTGATGACAGATTTGATAACATCATTTGGTAAGCAAGATATAATGATACTTTTTAATCTTTTATCTTGATTAGCAACACGATTCTCAGCATTTGACCATTGATTTTGACGTTTGGGTAAAGGATTTTCAGAAGTGGACAAGCTTGACATAAGAATAAAAGGTCTATCCACCAAAGTTTTTAGAAGGTAAGTTTCAAGACCATCAAGGAATACCAAGAACCTACCTTTCTAACTTGTAAAATCATCTTTGTCAAAATTAGGAACATTTGTGACATGAGACCCTCCTCTTGAATCAAGGAGTTGAGGGAGATTCTCATCAACAACACTTTGAGATACATTTGTTGTAGTCGTAGTATTAATAGGGTCATTAGTTGTAGGCATCGTGTCAACCCTATTAACATTAGGGTTACCCATACTGCCAGAACTTGTTCCAAGTGGTGGTGGGATAGGTGGTACAGTTCTAGACATGATTGGATCTTGATTTGTTTAAAACAAAGATTAGTTTCTTAAAGATTTATAAATCAACACTGCTTTGATACTAATTGATAGTCCCAATTTACACGTCTATATGGAAACAAACACTTATCTAATGTAAATAATACAAAGTATTGAACTTTTCATTGTGTCAATGCATTAATGGATAAGAATCAAATATTATAATGTGCTATCGATCACAACAAGTTGAATAACAAGTAAGATTACCATTTGAACAAGTAAACTTGATAATGTAACAAATTTACAAGCGAACTTATTCAGACCCGCTGATTGAGACAACTGACTGACAGTTAAGTTCTGATATGTGTTTAATTACACATACCTTTGACCACTAAAAACGGACTTAAATGACCAAAAACGTACCAAAAATACATTGTATTTGAGTAAGTTTTGCATTTGTATTGTGTGCAGGTAACGATATCCAAGAAAAGAAAAAAAATCAAGCCAAAACGCAAAAACCTGAGCCACGAGAACTAAAAGACCAGTGAGAAGTCAAAAAGAACCAAGTCAATTCAACAAAAAAGTCAATAGAGTGTCAAAGATCAACCCTGGGAAGTGGCATGGAAAAAGCATCTAAAACCAAACCCGGGTTAACCCACTTATATCTTTATAAACTTTAAACCTTAATAAAAAGCCCAACCTTTTTAATTGTAACACCCGGCCCAAACAAGCCCAATCCAATCCCACACCACTTAACTCCTTTAACATCCCCTTATAACCTTTACCCCGTTAGTCCTTTAAGGACTAACGGTGCAAACCCAACCCAAACTTCAAGGACCAAGGTTTCATACCTTAAGGACGATGGATGCAATGCACTTATACACCTTGAGGGGCTTGTTTTGCCTATTTCCCAAACCTTCAAAAGGGGCGCGAACAACTGAACAATCTCCTTTGTTCCCTGTCTCCACTACCGCCAAATACATACCAACACTGTTCCCCTTTTCTTCTCGCCCCTTGTCGACCCAACCTTATCCCTCCTCTTATATTGCCACCATTGGCAAACCCCTTGCATCCTTATTCTCCAAGTAGAAGACAAGATTTGATGGCTAAGATTAAAAGAGCTTGGGGAGTCACTCAATTTGGACGCCAGATGATAAATTTGAAGATCTTCACACAAGAAAGCACACTTCAGTTCTCCTCAACTCAAGAAACACGGAAAAAGGAAAAAAGAAAAGAAACCATCTAGAACTTCATTAGCTTAGTATAAATATGTCCTTTGTAAGCCATTGTTGGCACCTAGTTTTTACTTTTCAGCTTATTTTAGTTCTATTTTAGCTTATTTTACTTTTTCCTTGTAATGTTTTTAAAGAGTTTAATGAAATTTTAAGTTTGGTTTTAAAATCTATTTGCAAGTTTTTAAGTTCTTATATTATTTCAAAATCCATTATAGCTTTTATATTAAGACTCTTATAAGTTGTTGTACTTAAGAGCAATGTAAACTTTTTAGAGTTCTTGTTGCTATAAAAACTAGTCTCTCAAAAAAACCTCACTCAAAAGCTCTTTGAAAGATAAGCCTAAAGAATGGGCTTATATTGCTTTACTATGCTTGTTTATAACAAGACAAAGAGCTGTAAGAAATAGCTTTAAGATCACTATTCTTTGCCCTGTTAAAGCAAGGTCCTGTTGTAGGCGTTTCCATTTTTCCATTTTTTAGCTTATTTACGGGATGTCAAACTACTTATTTATGTGCTTATTATCTTGCTATAGATATTTGCTTATTTCGTTTGCTTAGTGATGTTATGCTTATTATGCTAGGCTGTGTTTAATAATGTTTAGTGAAATTACGGGAATTTAGGGATTTTAAAGTTTTCTGTAAGATAGTGGGTGAACGAGATATTCTCAGTGAGCTTAAAGACTCAGAGAGTATGCAGTGTCGAATTCTATTCTCAAGTCTCAAGCCTGTATTTCTCATCACATGTGTGGAGGAGCATTATCAGGTTCTTATCTCGGCACACGGGCCATCTTTTTTAAGTCGTCTGACAAGAGCAAATGAGATTTAAGATCCTACAAATTTACGCTTTGATAGCCGTACATTATGAACATGCTGTGACTGTATGTTAATTTGTGGCTTAAATCATTCTAAATCAAGTTTTAAAAAGGATTAATAAACTTAAAGGGGTGTTTGGTTTAACTGATTTTGAAGGCCAAAATGGGTCAAAAAGCACTAGTACAAATCTTGGATTTCATCACACATGCTCTTTTTTGAACGGCCACACAGTCAGATTTTATGTGACTAAATGTACCGGGATAAAATAAACAGCCACACTTGAACTTATTTTGTGTGACCATTTCGGAATTTCATTGTCACACATTTGAATATTTATGTGGCTAGAGGTAACTGGTAATTTTTTGTTGATTATTTAGTCACTTATAATTTGGGACGTGTGACAGATACAAATAAGTTTGAAACATTAGTCATACTATATATATATTCAATTGTGACAACTAATGTCCACACAATTGAATAGTGTGACCAAAATCCATATATATGGTCACATGAAGTAATTGTGTATGTGGCTAAATCATATAGTCAAGTTTGTCACACATTATTTAAAAGTGACTGCTATTTTTTACTGAATATTTAGCCACATATGAATTTGAAATGTGTGACAACTGAAAGGTAAGTTTGAAGCATTAGTCACGATATATATTTAAAAGTGACAAATATATGTCACACAGTTGAACAATGTGACCAAATGTCATATATGGTCACACTAAACCATAGACATACATGATTAAGTTTAACCAAAATTCAAGATGTTATATATGGTCACATTGAGTGTTTGTGTGACTAAATTCACGATGTTATATATGGAACACATTAAATAATTGTTTATATGTGGCCAAATCATGAGTCAAGTTTTTGTCACACATATAACCTTTTTATAAACACCCTTTTTTAACTTATTTTTAACTAAAAAATTTCTAACACCCCAAAATATTTCGATTCCCCGCTTTATCTTTTTAGTATCCCGCCTACACTTTTTTTACTCAAAATCAAATCCTCCCTCCACTCTTTCACTACCTTTCTAATCTCGATCCACCACAAATCGCTTACCTAAAACCATCATGAATTCTATCTTTTTCTCTTCATCTCTTTCTGTCTATCTATCTTCTCTATCTCTTCGATATCTCAATCTTCTCTTCTATCTTTCTACTATACTATCTCATTTCTTCTCAATCTCTCCTTTTGCTCTCCCACGATATCCACATGTTACCCGCTATTACTCATATTAATTACCGGAAATGAAACCACCCATCCATCTTGTGTAATTTTTAATTAGTTAAAGTATTAATAACTTGTATATATTTAATTCTTAAATAATGTTCTGGCGCAAACCTATCTTTAGATCGAGTATATTGACTCAGTTTTTATATATTGACTTTTGGTGTTCCTGATTTTGACTTTATTGACTGATTTTGACTTCATTGTTCAACTGCCACATTGTAAGTTTTTCTTTCTCTTTATATGTGTAATCTCCTCGAGTAATGTTGGCTAGTATTAATATGGTGAAAGAATGGTAAATGGCTTATATTATGATTCTAGTAGTTGGAGTGTGTTTTGGTGGCGGAGCATTTTAGGAGCGTGAGACATTTTGGTTGCTAATGCTCGTTAACAGCAAGTAGCTTTATTTATTTTTTTTTAGCATTTAGGAGCATTGAGCATTTAGGAGTACATCTACATTACGTGACATTTTTATATAAAAAACTGCCACTGGTTACATCTAACTGCTACTCTTAGCGCTACTTTTGCCAAACACACCTTTACCGTTTACGTTGTAGCTTTGTCAGTAGTAGACGTTTGTTTTATATAAGCGTTTGATAACATATATTTGTATATGTATTTATATAGAGTATATGTTTGGTAAAGAGCTTTTAAGAGCGTTTAGCTTTTACTACAGTTTTGCCTAACATACCTATATTGTATAATGACGTAAAAGCTAAATGCTTTTTTAAAAGCCGACATGCAATACAACATTATCTATAAATCACTAAACACTCCAAAAAGCTCGTCCGCCGGACACAATGTAGAGCTTTATCTAATTCATAGTGTAAAAAAATATAACAGGTTGTATACTGTCCATTTCTGAGTTAGATTTTGAATCTTATTCCGAATTTTTTTCCTTCCTGATTAAGGGATAAGCGTATAGGAGATCCCGTATCAGATTAGGAGAACAATCTGGACGCGGAGGTTGTTAGCGTTATTAAAATGTTGTGCCCACAGAACAAAAGAATTGAATTTCCTCGCATGCAACCACCTATAATTAACACATTCTTTTTTAGGTACCAACTTCTGGCATGTGTTTTTGAACAAAGGCTTCTAGAACCCTTGTTACACCAACACAAGCTGGCGCTGAGTGCAACCTGCTTTCTTGTTAGGACATGAAACACATACTTGGGGTTATTATTGTAAGTGTCCTTGACTTTTTCTTCTGACAGTTTCATTTTTTGCTTTTATAAAGTTAAGAGGTACTAAGGTGGTATGCATATAAAACACATTGGGTGACTTTCTACTCATTTGATCCATTTGTGTTAGCTATACTTGACCTATTTGTGTTAAGCACACTCTGAGTTTTACTGTTTTTGTGATTGTGTGATTGGTGCAGACATTGAAGGGACTCAAGCGAAAGGATGTTTAGCTACTTAGGAAATTTGGAATTCAGTTTAAGGGGCTTCAAAAATTGTCAAAGTTAGCGGAGATCCAAAGTAAGTAAGGGGTTTGTTGTGAAGAAAGTTCATCATTATATGGGTACCTTTATTATCAACGCCGGGTGTCATAGTGTGTAATTAACTTAACGCTCGATCAGGCTATTAGTTAGAATGGGTCAGTTTAGGTTAGGTTTGGTTTAAAATCGGTCACTAGGTCATTTTTGTAGTACTGGCAGTTAGGATTGCTTCCAGTTGACATGGTCATTTTTGTTACGGATCAGTTTAGCTTGCCGTAAGTTTAAATGGGTCAAATTGTCATTTAATTGTCGCCAAGTATGAGTCATATTGGATAAAAGATGCAAGATAAGTAATTGCAAATTTTAAGCAATAAAACATGACTAGATAATAGCCTAGGCTAATAATCTAGCAAGCGACATTTATTAAGGGACTATTAGACATTTTCATGTCAAAACAGAATATACATTTAGAACAATCTGTCAAGCTATTTTGCAATAGGTTCTTTTCATAATGCTATTGTACAATTGGGCAGCAACAAATCTCACCTATAGAAGGATACACCTACATTAGCCATTTGAATCATCTAAGTTACAATACTTAACTAATAGTTTTGAAGGGTTTTATAATTTGAATGGGTTTATAATTATTTGTCCTTATAACTTATTTGGTTTATAATTTGAACTGCCTCATATCGGCTATTTGTTTGAATGGGTCAACTAAGGCTGCAACTAACATATTGTTTTGGCATTTACTAAACTGACCCATATCGGCTATTAGTTTGAATTTGTCAATTTAGGTTGGGTTTATAAATTGTGTGCTGTTACGAGTTGATGTTTTTTAAAGTGACCCATACTACAAAATTACATGGGTCAGTTTAGTATAATTGTGTGCAGTTACATAATTAACCCGTACTAAAAGTACATTTAATATAGACTTCTAAAGCGGTTTTTTTCTAAACTGACCCATAACAGTTTGCCTATGTAAATGTGCGTGCATTTAAGAACAATTAGTACGAGTATATATATATATATATATGTATATATGTATATATATATGTATATATATGTATATATAAATATGATAGATCTAACACCTTTTTGGTTTGGCCTATTGTTTGTTAACATTTGTTGAAGACTCAATGATATATTAATGCTGTAATTTCATTTGCGTATATGACTATGTTGGAAACTTTCCAGTTAAGTAGAGTTGTCACTCGAACTACTGAAGTTTTTTCTAACACTTGCTGGAAGTGAAATATACGTGTAACAAATGCTACAATCACTTTTGGGTTCTTTTCTTCAAAAGTTGTCTACTGCAAAGGTTGTCGGTCGTTCCTGCTCTCATTGCCAATCAGAAGGGCCATTCACAGTCATTAGGGAGAAGGTTTGACCTTTATTTTATCGGGTTCTCTTAAGTACATTTTATTTGTAAAAAGCAAATCAATGTATATATGCTCACACATTCAGCTCTCCGTGTGACAGACTGTATACAACATGTATCAGAAGCTTACCCTTCAAAGCCGTCATTACCTAGTTTCCCTACTACTGCTCCAATATCCATAGAAGTCATACTTCTCGACGAGCTGATTGGTTATGCTCGCCTTGGCCAAGAAATTGTAATTCATTCCTTATGCCTATCTTTTTTTTCTACTACTGTCATATCAGTAAAATCACATTTTCCCTTTGCAAATATACAAGAATCACATTATCACAAAAAACTATGATTTCTCGTTGGCTGCAGAATAATAGAAGTTTTTTTCCGCGTGCCTACACCAAAGTGTTTGAAGCAAACTATGTTGCAAATAAGCAAGAGCGTCTTTTCCCCTATTTTCTTAACGATTCTGTCAAGGAACAAGTTCTACATATGTCTAAAGACCCGCAGATTAACACGAAACAGTTCATCAGATATATGATTTCTTCTAACATTAGAGAAGTAGTTTGTATCTTCGTTGCAGCTGTACTTGGAATACCTGACACTCTTGTCCCTGTAAGCTGCTTCTCATCTCTGTACTTGTATGATATTACATTAATGTTGCTAATATGATATTAATACTGCTCATGGTTAATGTTGCTCAACATTAATGCTGTCAATATGATATTAGTGCTGCTATGGTATTAATAATGCAAGCTTTATATTAGTGTTGTTGTTCATGTTAATACTGCTATTGGGATTAAGGGAAATTATTGCTGCTAATATATATGTTAATACTGTTCGAGTATATTAGTGTTGTTAAAGAAGTTTGTGCTATTGCAGTACCTTCGATTGTTATTTTTAAGGTAAGGCATGTTTGTTGTAGTACATTGTGTTGTAGTTGTAGGCATGGTGATGGTGATCGTTGATAGTAGGGTGTAGGATGACGACTCGCTGGCAAAGAGAGACTGTAGCAGCGCGATGGGGGGGCGGTTTTTAGAAACAAGCAAATAACTATTCCTTATGCACTACTTAGAATTTATTCATAGATTGTGTTTAGCTGAGAATTTCATTATGTATGATATTACAATTGTATATTTGGTTCAGTTACATAACATCGAGTTATCAATTTGAAAAATTGCTTTTTGTTTTTAATTGATCTGTTATATAAATAAATAAATATATATATATATATATATATATATATATATATATATATATATATAATGACACAAATTATTGATTTGTTATATGTGACTAAAAGATGCACTCACATAATATGGTCACGCTTATCAACATTATTGGTCACTCTTTGTTTAATTTGATGTGTGACTAAATATTACAAAATGCCACACAAACTAAAAATTCATGTGACCATTGGATGAAGAATAGTCATACAAAATACACATTCATTTGACTTTAAACACCATATGGTCACACTTATTAACACTTTTGGCCACTTTATGCTTAATTGTATGTGACTAAACACCCAAAAGAAACATGCTTTGTGTGACTAAATATTACAAATGGCCACACAAACATAAAATTCATGTGGCCATTGGATGAACATTAGTCACACAAAATACACATTTCTTCAATTTAAACACCATATAGTCACACTTATTAACACTTTTGGTCACTTTATGCTTAGTTGTATGTGACTAAATACCCAAAACAAACATGCTTTGTGTGGCTAAATATTACAAAAGGTCACACAAACCTCAAATTCATGTGGCTATTGGATGATAAATAGTCACACAAAATACACATTTCTTTAATTTAAACACCATATGGTCACACTTATTAACACTTTTTATAACACCCTGTGTTTTCAAGTCATTGACGACGTCGATAAATGTACTATTTATTTTTAGTGTTGTACGCGTTTGCTTGTAATTTCATGAATTAAGTTTAAATCGCGTAAACTAAAAATTAGCGTTCAATGTAAACGGGTATCAAACAATTAAATGTTTACATCAAGCAAGGGTTATATAATTATTTTGAGAATAATTATTAACTTTGTTCATTTTATTTTTATCGGATACGTAAAGTGTATACGTTTCGCGATAAATTGCGTTTAGGCACTCCCGGAACCACGAAAACTTACTACGCTTCAACAAATACCCACATTTATACCCAATACATAAAAATTACATAAATATATCATGTATATCTTTGTTTTGCCTGAAAATCATACATCATATACAAATATATACATGTAAAAAGGACATTATACTGTGCAACTGTACACATTACACACCAAAACTTCATAGTAAGCAACACCATACTTTGTCCTTTTGACTCTTGTGGCCATACCTAAGACCAAGACCATTACTTGCACCTTACTTTGACTCATAGACCATGCCTTGCACCATGCTTGCAATCTATACATAAGAGTATAACACTTACATACCTTACACTTAGAAAAATTAAACCAAAAACTCTCTTTTCCTTCTATAGAGCTCACGGCTCAATATCACCACCCAACTAAATCCATACAAATTTTCCTACAATCCATACACTTCTATATACACCTATTCTAAGATATACTAAGGCATTTGCAAGCATTGAATCACCATTTCCAAGTATTTCTCAAGTAAAAGAAAGCTAAGGGTTTATTAGTGCAAGCTTGGTTTTTGTGGCTAAACAAGGGTTTAGTACTTGTACATCATCATCATCATACCTCATAAGGTCCACTTGAACTCTTTATGTTTTTATAACTTTCATTTTTATACACATGATTATTGTATTTAGCTTAAATCACCATTTAGGTTTTATTCATGAAAATGAAGTTTATACTTGAAATGATCATTTTACACACTAATATACATGTAGTGTTATTGCTTACATCATGTTAAAAAGGATGAGAAAATGTTGTATCATATTGTTTTGGTGTAAACATGATTATGGGTAAATTAGGGTTTTCATAGTTTCATAATATGTTTTAAGTTAAAGAAATACATAAAACATGTTAAAGTTAATTATGAACTTATATTGATGTTAGATAATCATAAAAATAAAGTTATAACAAGATGGGAAGGCTTGTATGTTAATGGTTATTATATAAAAGTAGCCATATGTAAAACTAGTAAATTATGATACAATTTAAAGTTGTGGTTTGTAAGTATATTAATGGACTTTATAAAAGTTGGACACATGAGAACTTGGATGGACAAATGGACATTTATTATATGTATCATATATGACATATATGAAATATAAGATTAATGGTAAAAGATATAAAGTGCAAATAAGGAAACAAAGTTGATTTTGGACTTATGAAAGATATACAAACATTCTGTCCAAATCTTGATAAGACATATCCATTTTATATTTTTATAAGAAAATACATTTTCACGACGATTCCGAAAAAGTAAGAACTAGTTAACGTATTAATAACGAAAAAGTTACGTTAAACACGAGTTAACTTTACTAAACGATGTACCGTAATAAATTTTTAATAAAAACATTTTATAAAAATTATTAAACAGCAAGGGTGATATTTTGTAACAAATAATACAATATTTTTCAGGATCCAAAATGATAAGAATCAATTTTTCATAAATAAACGCACAAGTTATGAATTCGCAAGTTTACGACAATTAATACGTTTTATAAAACTAGTTTTTATAAAAGTACTATTCATGACATAAAGTTAATTTTTGTAACCTCATAAAAATATATAACTTTCCAAATACGAGAACTACCTCGAAAGAATCGTTATAACGGAGCTATAAGAATAAAATACGACGTTTACGGGTTTTACGACAATTAAATCGATAAAAATATACCTAAGGTCTGATGTGAACAGTAATTTTACTGTTCACCAGTAGGTCCGAAATTCAAAAATGTCGATTATGATAACTCGTCTTGGTACGAAAAGATGGGCATAAGAAACGCGAGAAATCGGTTTTAAAACGCGAAAGTTCCGCCATTTTTACTAAACGTAATATATAACGTTTTTAACTTATTAAACACAAATTTTACCAAAACCGTTAATTGGTGATTGAGCTATATAGAATATTATGTGGTTATCAAAGTACTATATTACTAGGGAGTTTCATAATGAGGCCTCTTCGGATGGCGTTTCGACGAGTTGCTGATTTACGATTTAAAGTGTCTAACTCCTCGATACGTCATGTCATGACCTCTATTAATTATGATGCCCAACGGAAAAAAAAAATAAGAAAAAAAAAAAAAAAAAGAAAATTATTAAAAAAATATTAACAAATTAAAAAAAGGATAGTACAGATATAATCTATAAGATTATAAATATTCAATGTTATTGATATAAGTACTCGGTACTTATACGACCTATGATAATTTAGGTTGCATTCGATCTTTTACGTGACGCATTATCTGTGATATTTGGATTATCAGAACTCAAGGTGAGTTCATAGCCCCACGTTTTACATGCTTTTGTTTTACAAAGTTTTTGGGGTGAAAAACATGCAATGTTTTACTACTGGACACAAGTGGTTAAGTTTTATATTATGATTACATGTTGCCTAAGTAGCGATAACCCAATCTGAGCCCATTATCATGAACTGTTAATTACGAGCGCGAATGTTATGAATAGATCTATTGGGTTTTGACAACCCCGTTCGGGTGATTAGCTATCACTGAACAACGAACGTATACCATGTCGAATATAGGATGTTGCGGGTTAGAACATCACTCACGGGCAATGGAGGCCATTAATTTGGTACTCACATACGTCAAGCTTCAGTGTCATGAGCTTAGAGCAACGTAATTACATTATATGATATCTGCATCTGTTGCATTATCATACACTTGGGAGATCTTGTGGTCCTACAATATATGATTTATCAAACCTATGAATTCACCACATAAATGTTGACGATTTTAACGCAATGTTTTTTCAGGGGATCAATAAGCACGAGTGCGATGGAAACATTGGTGGTTTGGAAATTGGAAGTCATGCATTAAAGATTTTGATCGCATTTTCAATTTGTTATCTTTATGGGCTGAAATCTTGTATTTTGATCAAGTGAACAAGTTTAAGCTTCGGGCTTTGTAACAATTACATTGTTAAATCCAAGCCAATGTATCGTTTTCAAACGACTTTTTGGTCGTTCTATATATATCTTGTGTTATTGATCTATGAAGTAACACGCCCCGGACCCTTATTCCGCTGCGACCCAATTTGGGGGTGTTACACTTTTGGTCACTTTATGCCTAGTTGTATGTGACTAAATTCCCAAAACAAACATGTTTTGTGTGGCTAAATATTACAAAAGGTCACACAAACATAAAATTCATGTGGCCAGTGATGAACCTCTAGTCACACAAAATACACATTTCTTCACTTTAAACACCCTATGGTCACACATATTAACACTTTTGGCCACTCTATGTTTAATTATATGCGACTAAATATATAAAAAAACATGCTTTGTTGGTTGTACATTGTTTACGATCACTAAATTGTACCTATTTAGTCACACAAAAAACGTGGATACGGACACTAAAGCTTTCTTATGTGTGACTAACTCGAATGCGTGACCGTAGGTGACCTACGGTCGCGCGACCTTTTGTCACACACGAAACTTTTCGCGTGTGTGACTATATGTATATAGTCACACATTTTTGGTGTGACCAATACCACTTTTTGTACTAGTGAAGAGATATGTATTTTGGGTCAGTGTAGTTTAGCTTAGATTAGTCCTAAGATTTAGTTTGTTTAAGTTTTTAAGTAGTAAATCTCATTTTTAAGGTCTTAAGAGTTTGTCGTTTGAAATTGTTAGCTTATAGCTCATTGCATTTGCTTATTTGATTGTGCTTTTGCTTATTGTTGATTTGTGATGTTTTTTTGTGTTTATGTATGTCTTAAAACAGGTTAGAATCAAAGGCATATAGGCCTGCATTTGTTGTTTGTATTTTGCCAAGTCTGTCAAAAAAAGTGCTAAGTGTTTAACAATTTGAGAAATTGCTTTTTCAAATCCTTATTGTGGCTTATCCTGAATTTCAAACTCTCTTTTGATTGTTGATATAAGGGCTTTGAGGTCAAATATCTATCTTTTTGTAGGTTATAAGTTCATAAGGTTCTGTTTAGGTACTTATTTTTAAGCTCAAAATTGGTGTTTTGTTAAGATTACAAAAGTTTGCAAAAATTTGTCCAAGTGTCAAAACAGTGTGAGATAGCTTTTTCATGAAGCTTTTTAAGTGCTTATTTGAATTTCAAACTACTTTTTCATTGTTGCTTATTGTAGCTTTTTGGCCATTCTTTTAGTGGTATAAGCCACTAAGCCATAAGGATCTGTTTTCTAGCTTAAAAATAAGCTAGAAAAGTCCCTTTTGGCCTTTTTGCTTATCAGTTTTGGCCAAAAAGCTATTTGCTTATTTAGGCTTATTAGCTTATTGCATTTGCTTATTCTAGGTTTAGTTTAGCTTATTAGGTTAGTTTAAGCCCAATTTAGCTTATTTCTTTCAGTTTAGAGCTTATTTAAGCTTATTTGCCTTGTAGCTTAAAATCCTTAAGTTTTATAGCTTTTTAAGTAAACTGTCATTCTAGCTTATTGTAGTTGCTTATTTTTGTTCAAAATTACTTTTTAGGTATAGCTTATCATCTGCCTTAGCATATTTCTCTTTGTGGTTTGCTTATTAGTGCTTTATTAGCTTAACAGTTAGCTATTTTATCACTTAGTATATTTTAGGCTTATTCTGTCACTTTCTCTGCTTATTCGTGGTTTATAAAAAAAGTGTTTTTGTAAAAAGTGCTTATTTTTAAGTCTTCTAAAAAGTTGTAAAAAATGGCAAGTAAAAAACATTTGGGAATTGGGGGAAGTCAAGGGTGAGCAGGACTCGAACCCGAGACCTCTACCCCAATTCAACCAAACGTTTTATACACAACACACACTACCACTCGCCCTTGGGTATTTTTCGGTTTAACTTTGCAAAATTAATCTTTTATAGTCATTTTAGCTCTTTTGGCTTATAAGCCGTTTTAAGCTTATTTCACATCTTATTTGATAAGCTGTTTTCACAGCATTATTTTATAGATTCTCTTTGTTCAAGCACTTGCTAATTTTTAGATTTTATTAATAGTTAGGTATTTTTAAACATTTAATTTCATTAAAATCGTTTTTAATTCATAAAAAATTATAAAAAAGTCAAAAAAATATAATTCTTTTTTAGAAAATTTTCTTTTAACATTTAGGACTTAGGAAAATTAGATTTGCTTTCGTAGGGTTAAAATTGCAAAATTTGATTTTTTAAAAGAACGGGATTGAATCCCGTTCACGTTTTTAGTGTTTTTGAGCCCTAATCTCTTCCGTTTTGGTCTAGTTTTCTTTGTTCTAGCATTTTAGTCAATTAAGACTTATAAAAAACAAAAAGATCATTTTAAGACTTAATTTTGATAATTTAGGATTTTTAGGTCGCGTTTTAGGATTCTTGGTTTGCGTTTTTAGTTAAAAATTATTTTCCCTTAATTGTTTTTAAGTGTTTGCCTTAATTTTTCCCGTCGCTTAGAATCCAATCGTAATCCTTGTTCATTCAAGCATTGATATCAAAACGACTCTCAACTTTCAATCCATTCCTCGTTGGATAACACCCAGAATCATACCACGGTTTACTACTTTGAGATATTTTTTAATTCATATCCATATTTATATATTTATAAGTATATTTATATATATTTATATATATTTAAAAGGTATAATTCAATTAGTTTTTGGCGCCGTTGCCGGGGAGGATTGTATACGAGTGTCGTTGCGTTTGACAATTTGTGTTTGAAGATCCTTCCGAGTGAAGTTATTTTGTTTATTTTCATATAAAAAAATACAAAAATATTTTTCTTTTATTAGTAGATATATATAATATAAAAAAAATCAAAAATTAACAAAATTTTGTCCAAACAAATGAAATAAATTCACCATCAAATAAAATACTTTCCATTGAAGTATTAATCATTAATAAGTTCCCGAACTAAAAATAAAAAACTTACCTTTTGTGATCTCTCGCGAGGTCGGTTCACTTATGAAAAGTTAAACAAACTCTAATAGGGGTATAAGGCGGGTCGTTCCTAGGAACTACGACCCTAAAGGAGAAATGTTTTTAATAGCTTCGCGCTTTCCTACTCCTCCGCTCCTTTGTGCGTTTTTCTCTTTAAAGAGTTACCGAGAAGCGAGTTGATTATTAGGTTTAAGTGTCTTATCTCATTGTCCGTTATTAAAATAAATTGTGAATACATTGTTGAAAAACCAAAAAAAAAAAAAAAAATATAAAAAAAATTAGTATAAATTTTCTTTTTACATTTTAGTGCATGCGCACTCGTTCTCAATCTCGTAATTCTAACCGTCAACAACAACAAGTCCCACCGACTTTTGTTGAACCATTTAATCTTGTGGAACCAATTGAAAATCAAGCTCCTCCCGTAGATAATCGTACTATGGCTCAATTGCTCGAAGCACCCACCGAGGGTTACGAGGATGCCATCGTTGTTCCCGAGATCACCGCGGACAACTTTGAGCTTAAGCACGGTTTGCTTACCCTCGTTCAAAACAAATAATTTTTCGGACATGACAAAGAAGACCCTCATGCTCACATTCGTTATTTCAACAAGATCACTTCTACGATGAAGTTCCTGAACGTCCCGAGTACGTCGGTTAAGCTTATGCTTTTCCCATTTTCCCTCGAGGGTGCCGCCCGGATTTGGCTTGAAAAAGAACCCCCTCGATCGATTCTTACATGGGATGATCTTGTTTCGAAATTCATCAACAAATTCTTCCCTCCTTCTAAAACAACAAATCTTCGAAATGAAATCACAAGATTTCAACAACGATTTGATGAAACTTTTTACGAGGCATGGGACCGATTCAATGATCTTCTTCGGGCATGTCCCCATCATGGATTTTCGGAATTACATCAACTCGATACATTCTATAATGCTTTGAACTCTAATGATCAAGATTCGTTGAATTCCGCCGCGGGTGGTAATTTTTTGGATAAAATGCCTCGTGATTGCCTAAGAATCATCGAGAGCAAATCTAAAGTTTGTAATTCACGTAACAAACCGGTTGTTGCCAAAGTAGTGCGAGCACTTCTACCCCCGTATTTCTCCCGATGTTTTCCGAACTTAAAGATACGGGAAAGCCTCTACTTCTCGATAGAGCAAAACCAATCCCAAACTCCGCTCCCCGAAAAAGCGGTCGAGGAAAGACTATGTTACTTGTGGTGTGCTTATTCTATCGAAATTGTCCCCCCACGATGGAACGTTTATCGTGACAATATTCAAGAGTATGTTTCCCAAGCCGCCACGGTTAACTACAACCAAGGAAATACCAGTTACCGAGCCCCGATTGCTAATCAAATTTGACCTCCCGGTTTTCCTCCCGTTCAACAAAACCAAGGAAATAACCAAAACCGTTACAACCAAAACCGGGGGAATAATTACAACCAAGGCCAAATTTATCGACCCCCGATTAATCAACCCCCGGTTCACCAAGCTCCACCTTACCAAGCTCCGGCTCCGCAAACACAAGGTGTGTCGAAGGATGATTTTCAAAACTACATCAAAGCTAATGATGCAGTGATGAGAAATATGCAAAATCAAAATCAAAACTTGCAAAATCAAATGACCAATTTAACGGACATGCTTTCCAAGTTTGTGAATTCCAATACCGCTTCTACTTCAGGTTCGGGTACACTCCCTAGTAATACCATTACTAACCCGAAGGTAGATTTGAAGGGTATTACCACCCGAAGCGGTGTTGCTTATCAAGGACCCACGATTCCTACTACTTTTTCTTCTCCTCCTAAAGTAGTGGAACGTGAAACCGAGGTGACAAAGGACACGGTGCCTCCTACTAATAACGGAAGTACCAAAGACGTCCAACCTCCGGTTGTCCAAGTTCAACCTCATGTACCAAATTCTGAGCCCGTTGTTGCTCCCGTTAGTGCTCCGAAGCCTAACCCAAAACCATCAATTCCATATCCGTCTAGACTTAATGACCAAAAGATCCGCGAAAAAGCTAACAATCAAATTGAGAAATTTTACCAAATCTTTCAAGATTTTGCATTCGAATTAGATTTCAGCGATGCTTTTAATTCTCATGCCTAAATTTGCTTCTACACTTAAGAGTTTGATTGGAAACAAAGAAAAATTAAGTGAAATGGCTAGAACTCCGTTGAATGAGCATTGCTCGGCGGTTCTCCTCAAAAAGTTACTCGAAAAACTTAGAGATCCGGGAAAATTTCTTATACTTGTATTTTCCCAATATGGATGAATGCTTAGCCTTGGCCGATCTTGGCGCTAGCATTAATCTCATGCCATTATCCGTGTAGAAAATGATTTCTCTTCCGGAGCTCACTCCTACTTGTATGACTCTTGAACTTGCGGACCGTTCGATCTCCCAACCGATCGGTATCGCCCGAAAAAAAGGGAATGTGTACCCCAAACGTAAAAGTAGGAAAGTTTCCAATCTGGACGACTATGTAGTCGTATACTTTGATTCATCCTGAGTCCCCCTAATTCTTAGGAGATACCTTCTTAAAAGACAAGACGTGCTTTGATTGATGTGTACAAAGGTGAATTAACCCTTCGTGTTGGAAAAGAAGCCATAACATTCAATCTTGATCAAACTTCGAAATACTCCTCTAATTACAATGATAATTCGGTTAACCGAATTGACGTCATTGAAATGGCTTGTGATGAGTATTCTCAAGAAGTTCTCGGTTTCTCCGATTGATCTGTCGAGTGGACAATGCCCACTCCTTATTAGACCTGCTCGTTCTACCTCTTCTCCGACTCCTCACATCCCCTTCGGGGATAGTGATTTTCTTCTCGAGGAAGTCGATGCTTTCCTCGTTCTTGAGGATGATCCAACTTTACCAGAAGTTGATGACTCTTATTATGACCCGGAGGAGGATATTCTTCTTCTTGAATCATTTCTCAATGATGATCCATCATTACCCCCTCCCACTCAAGGAAATTATTTGCCTGAAATTCAAAAAGAACTTAAAGTTTGTGAAGCTAAAAATGATAAATCTTCAATTGATGAACCTCCCGAGGTCGAACTCAAGGACTTACCTCCTCATCTCGAATATGCATTTTTGGAAGGTGACGACAAGTTGCCCGTCATAATTGCTAAAGACTTGAGTGTCGAGGAAAAAGCCGCTCTCATAAAGGTTTTGAAGTCACACAAGCGAGCCATCGCTTAGAAACTCTCCGACATTAAGGGTATTAACCCGGAATTTTGTACTCATAAGATTCTTATGGAAGAGGACTACAAACCGGCGGTTCAACACCAAAGATGGGTGAATCCAAAGATCCACGATGTCATCAAAAAGGAGGTTGAAAAACTTCTTGACGCCGGATTAATTTACCCAATCTCGGATAGTCCTTGGGTAAGCCCCGTACATTGCGTACCGAAAAAAGGTGGCTTTACCGTTGTTGAAAATGATGAAAATGAGTTAATCCCGACTCGATTGGTTACGGGATGACGTGTATGCATTGACTACCGAAAGTTAAATGAAGCCACCCGTAAAGACCACTTTCCACTACCGTTTATGGACCAAATGCTTGAGAGATTAGCGGGAAACAAATACTATTGTTTTCTCGATGGTTTCTCGGGTTACTTTCAAATTCCCATCGACCCTCATGATCAAGAAAAGACAACATTCACGTGTCCTTACAGAACGTTCGCCTACCGTCGCATGCCTTTTGGCTTATGCAATGCACCGGGCACGTTCCAAAGGTGTATGATGGCTATCTTTCATGATATGATCGAAAAAACGATGGAAGTCTTTATGGACGACTTCTCGGTCTTTGGGAATTCATTCGGAAATTGCCTCTCTCGTGTAGACAAGATGCTTCAAAGGTGTGAAGACACCAATCTTTGTCTAAATTAGGAAAAGAGTCATTTTATGGTTAAGGAAGGCATTGTCCTTGGCCATAAGATTTCCAAAAATGGGATTGAGGTTGATAAAGCCAAAGTCGATGTGATTGCTAAGTTACCTCATCCCACCACCGTTAAGGGTGTTTGGAGTTTTCTCGGTCATGCCGGTTTCTACCGACGGTTCATTAAGGATTTTTCCAAAATTTCCCGACCAATGACTCATCTTCTTGAGAAGAATACTCCGTTCATCTTCTCCAATGAATGTATTCAAGCTTTTGAAACGTTAAAGAAGAAACTTACCGAAGCTCGAATCTTGATTGCCCCCGACTGAGAGCTACCCTTTGAGCTTATGTGCGATGCAAGCGACTTTGCCATAGGTGCAGTCTTGGGGAAACATCATGAAAAACACTTTAGGCCTATACAATATGCTAGCAAAACGATAAACGAGGCAGAATCGCATTACACCACGATGGAGAAAGAAATGTTATCCGAGGTGTATGCCTTCAGAAAAATTCGGTCATTACTCATCTGACAAAAGCATAGTGTATACGAATCACTCGCCCCAAATATTATTTGCAAAAAAGATTCTAGGCGAGATTGCTCCGGTGAGTTCCTCCTTTAAAGAGTTTCAAATTCAAAGTAATTGACACAAAAGGAGGCCTAAGAAGAAAAAAAAAAAGAGGAAGAGAAGAAAGACAAAAAAGAAAAAAGAAGAAAAAGGGAAAAAAAAGAGTGGGAAGGGGGGAAGGGGGGAATCTCGCGCCAATCAATCTTTTTCCAATTTGAAAATCCTTATGAAAATGTGCTCGACCTAAAGGAGATAAATGAAACGTTTCCTCTCGAGACCTTTAATATGGTGACTTTTTGTGGTGACTCTAGTACCTCGTGGTTTGCCGATTTTGCAAATTACCACGCGGGGAATTTCATTGTTAAAGGGATGTCGTCCTAACAAAAGAAAAAAAAAAGAATATAAGTTTTTTCAGGATGTTAAACAACTACTTTTTGGGACGACTCTATTTGTTTCAAAATAATGCTTGGATCAAGTGATCCGGTGTGTCTCGGGCCAAGAAGCTATTGATATCCTCATAGCTTGCCATAGTGGACCCACCGGGGGACATTACGGTGCCAACTACACCGCCAAAAAAGTTTTTGACTTAGGATTTTATTGGCCAACTATTTACCGAGATGCCCATGACTTGGTCACCCGATGTGACACTTGTCAGCGTCAAGGAAAAATTTCGCAACATGATGAAATGCCTCAAAATTCCATCCAAGTTTGCGAAATCTTTGACGTGTGGGGCATCGATTTCATGGGGCCGTTCCCGTCTTCACGAGGGAACAAATATATACTCGTGGCGGTCGACTACTTGTCAAAATGGGTTGAAGCGAAAGCGCTCCCCACCAACGACGCCCGAGTTGTTTGCAAATTTCTTAAATCTCTCTTCGCCCAATTCGGTGCCCCTCGTGCTATCATAAGTGATCGCGGAACCCATTTTTGCAATGACCAGTTTGCAAAGGTCATGCTTAAATACGGAGTTACTCACCGTCTCTCCACCGCGTATCACCCACAAACAAGTGGGCAAGTTGAGGTATCCAATCGTGGCTTGAAACGAATTCTTGAAAGGACCATAGGCGAGAACCGTGCCTCTTGGTCGGATAAACTAGATGATGCACTCTGGGCCTTCCGTACCGCTTACAAAACACCCATCGGGTGTACTCCATACAAGCTCGTGTACGGAAAGGCATGTCATCTACCGATCGAGCTCGAGCACAAAGCCTATTGGGCCTTGAAGCATGCAAACTTTGACCTTGAGACCGCGGGTGATCACCGTAAAGTTCAACTCAATGAACTAAATGAACTTCATGATCATGCCTATGAGAACTCTTTAATCTATAAAGAGAAAACAAAGAGGATCCATGACTCCAAGATCAAAAACCGCGTTTTCAACGTCGGTGATCAAGTCCTCCTCTTTAACTCTAGATTGAAGATGTTCTCGGGCAAGTTAAAATCCCGTTGGTCTGGACCGTTCACCATTGCCCATGTCTTTCCATATGGCACCGTCGAGTTATCTCAAAACTCCAGGCCAAACTTCAAGGTGAACGGTCATAGAATTAAGCACTACTTTGGAGGGGACGTACCACAAATGGTTGTCCCGGATCTCCAAACCTTCCCCAAGGACAAGCTCAGTGACCCAAAACAAGCGCTTCGTGGGTGGCAACCCATGCTTATCCGTAGTAATATTATGTAGTAATGAATAAGTGTTTTTTTTGTTGTGAGAGGTGTGCCTCTTTCCTTTCTCGTTTGCTTGTGTTTTTGTGGTTTATTGTCCAGGATTGTCCCGGATTTTTGAAGCCTCTCGTGCTCGTGGTTTTGTCCTTCGATCACTCGAGCTTCAAATCCTCAGCTTCATTTGGGAAATCCAATATCCTAATCTAATCGACTAACGTTTATCTTTAAGCATACTTAATAAACGGCTTAGGATTTACGTAGAGACCCTTCTTAAAACATTAAGGACAATGTTTAAATCTAGTATGGGGGGGATCTATCGATTTGATTGTGCCTGCAGTCGTTGTTTTCACGTAATCCCGTTTTTACCACCAAAATTTCAAAAAAATTCAAAAATTAAAAAAAATTCAAAAATAAAATAAGTGTTTTGTCACAATTTTGACTTTTCTGCTGGGTAGAATGAGAATAAATTTTGACTCGATCGAGCGTGTTGAGCTCTAGCTTGTTCCTTAACTTTTAGACTAAGCGTTCGCAGAAATTCACGAAGAACGAAAAATGATAGAGTTAATTATGAGTTGGATGCTAAACAAGGATTATTTGGAAATCTTAAGAGCTCATGTGTGTAATTTGTGGCTTTTTCTCCCATAAGCTCCTAACCGGACTAATAATACATGCTATTTTTGGAGATTAAACTTAAATCAACAATTTTTATGTAGTTGATAGCAAAAATTTTAGTCTTAGTTCAAATTTATACTTCAATTTTTCAAAAAGAAGTCTTTTATATACCGTAAAATAAAGTCAAATTTTTTTTATGAAAAATGATGAAAAATGAAAAAATATAATAAATATAAACTGTGGGCTGATAAAAGTTTGCTGCATCTTGCCGGCTCACAACCGATGTTACAGCCTTCTAAATAAAGCCCATAGTAAGAATAAAAATCCGAGACTGATAAAAGTTTGCTGCATCTTGCCGGCTCACAACCGATGTTGCAGCCTTCTAAAAGGTCGAGGGTTACAATTGCATCAATGTTATGTTTAATATTAAGTATGAATTAATAAATGTAAGATCTTTTTTTGTTAAATTCAAATATTCTTTTGAACTTTGACTATTTCATTTTAAGTTTTTCTAATAAGCTATGTATATACGGGAAACCTAAGAGTTTTTTAAACCAAAGGTCTGTGAGTCCCGATACTAGTCTCTGTGGGATGTCAAAAGCCTGGTCACTTAGCCGCGAGGTTGGGATCTGCCAAGACAAAAGTCGCTACATGGGATGATCTCGCCTTCAAACTCATTATTCTCGGGTGGAACGCGAAACATATAATTTTGCAAAACGTTGATCCATGGTTGAAATTCAAAATGACACAGTCACCTAATATATAATAATTTTCGAGAGTGAAAAGTTCACAAGTTGCAAATATGAGTAGTGTTAGCATCTTAACTAATATTTAACAGTGATTTCGTTTTAAGCTTGGTTTGGAGCGAGTGAAAAGTCGGGGACGATGAATTTATCCTTTTTGGGGCATTTTCGGATCGAAATGCATCTTGTTCTATGATTCCTAACGGTTATGAAAATAACGAAAGTCAATTATGTTAGTTAGTTGCTTATAAAAAAAATTAAGAAAAAGTAAAAATACAAAAATATGTGTAAGAATAAGTGTATACATTTAAAAATGGTAAAAATGGGGCTTTTCGAAGCTATTGATTCTTTAATTTCCCTCGATGAACACTTAGCTACTTTTCGAGGTAATTAGTCGAGGGGTTAATATCGAGATACTTAGTTTCTAAGTGCTTACTTATAGCAGTTGCGTAGGAACACGACAATATCTTAGTATTGGGGAATTTAGGTATGTGTTTTAATTACACATACCTTGACAATAATAATGGACTTTAAATGACAAAAAAAACGTACTCAAAATACATTGTATTTGTATGTTTTGGCATTTGTTATTGTGCAGTAAAGATAACCAAGAAAAGACAAAAAATCGAAGCCAAAACGACAAAACCGAGCACGAGAACGGAAAGACCGTGAGAAGTCAAAAAGACCAAGTCAAAGTCAAAATCAAAGTCAACCCCGGGAAGGGGCATTGGAAAAAGCATCAAAAACCGAACTTGGGTCAACCCACTTATATCTTTATAAACTTTAAACCTTAATAAAAAGCCCAACTTTTTAAATTATAACACCCGCCCACCAACCCAATCTAATCCCACACCACTTAACTCCTGTTAACCATTCCCCTTATAACCTTACCCCGTTAGTCCTTTAAGGACTAACGGTGCAAACCCAACCCAAACTTCAAGGACCAAGGTTGCATACCTTAAGGACGATGGATGCAATGCACTTTTATACCTTGAGGGGCTTGTTTTTGCCCATTTTCCAAACCTTCAAAATGGGTGCGAACAACTGTACATCTCTTTTGGTTGCCCTATCTCCACTACCCGCCAAAATAATAGACCAACACTGTTCCCCTTTCTTCTCCCCCTTGACGACCAACCTTATCCCTCCTCTTATTTCCACCTTAGCAATCCCTTGCATCCTCATTCGTCCAAGGTAGAAGACAAAGATTTGAAGGATAACAATAAATAGCTTGGGGAGCACTCAATTTGGACGGCCAAGATGAGAATTTAAAGATCCTCACACAAGAAGCACACTTCAATTCTCCTCACAAAAGAAACACACATCCTAGAACCTTCATTAGCTTAGTATAAATAAGTTGTTTGTAAGCCATTATTGGCACCGAGTTTTTTACTTTTCAGCTTATTTTAGTTCTATTTTAGCTTATTTTACTTTTTCTTGTAATGTTTTTAAGTTTAATGAAATTTTAAGTTTGGTTCTAAACTCTGTTTGCAAGTTTTTAAGTTCTTATATGTTTCAAAATCCACTATAAGCTTTTATATTAAGCCTATAAGTTGTTTGGTACTTAAGCCAATGAAAACTTTTTAAGTTTCTTGTTGCTTAATAACGGTATCATAAAAACTACTCAAAAAGCCTCTTTGGAAGATACGCCTAAAAAGGGAAATGCTTATATTGCTTTTACTAGCTTGTTTTATACAAGCTAGAGCTTGTAGAATAGCTCTAAGAGCACTTGTTTGCCCTGTTTAAGCAAGAGCCTTTGTGAGTTTCCATTTTTAGCTTATTTACTATTCAACTACTTATTTGTGCTTATTATCTGCTTATATTTGCTTATTTATGTTTGCTTATGATGTTTAGTGCTTATTATGCTAGTTTTATAGTTTAGAAATCATTTGTTTTAAGTTTTCTTAAATTTGTCTTAAAGTAGCTTAAAATTTGCATAATCGTTTTTAGCCTATTTGAGTGCTTATTTGTTATTGAGATATGCTTAATATTGATAATATAGCTTATTTGGTCTTGGTAATTTGTGCTTAAATCATCTAAATCAAGTTTTTAAAAAGGATTAATAAACTTAAAGGGGTGTTTGGTTTAACTGATTTTGAAGGCCAAAATGGGTCAAAAAGATATATGTCTTTTGGGTCAGTTTAGTATAGCTTAGATTGGTCCTAAGATTCAGTTTGTTTAAGTTTTTAAGTAGTAAATCTCATTTTTAAGGTCTTAAGAGTTTGTTGTTTGAAACTGTTAGCTTTAAGCTCATCTTATTTGCTTATTTGATTGTGATTTTGCTTATTGTTGATTTGTGATATTTTTGTGTTTATGCCTGTCTTAAAACAGGTTAGAAACAAAGGCACATAGGCCTGCATTGGTTTGTTTGTATTTTGCCAAGTCTGTCAAAAAAGTGCTAAGTGTTTAACAATTTGAGAAATTGCTTTTTCAAATCCTTATTGTGGCTTATCCTGAACTTCAAACTCTCTTTTTATTGTTGATATAAGCCCTTTGAGGTCAAATCTCAATCTGTTTGTAGGCTATAAGTTCATAAGGTTCTGTTTAGGTGCTTATTTTTAAGCTCAAAATTAGTGTTTTGTTAAGTTTGCAAAAGTTTACAAAAATTTGTCTAAGTGTCAAAACAGTGTGAGATAGCTTTTTCATGAAGCTTTTTAAGTGCTTATTTGAATTTCAAACTGCTTTTTCATTGTTGCTTATTGTAAGCTTTTTAGCCATCTTTTAGTGGTATAAGCCACTAAGCCATAAGACTGGCTTTCTAGCTTAAAAATAATTTAGAAAAAGACCCCCACCCCCCCCCCCCCCCCCCCCGCCTTTGGCCTTTTTGCTTATAAGTTTTGGCCAAAAAGCTATTTGCTTGGTTAGCTTTATTAGCTTATTGCATTGCTTATTCTAGTTTAGTTTAGCCTTATAGTTTGTTTTAAGCCCAATTGCTATTCTTCATTTTAGAGCTTATTTAAGCTTATTTGCCTTGAAGCTTAAAAATCCTTAATTTTTATACTTTTTTAAGTAAACTGTCCATTCTAGCTTATTTTAGTGCTATTTTTGTTCAAATAGCTTTTTAGGTATAGCTTATCATTTAGCTAGCATATTTCCTCTTTGTGGTTTTGCTTATTAGTGCTTTTATAAGCTTAACAGATTTAACATTTTATCACTTAGTATAGTTTAGGCTTATTCTGTCACTTTCTCAGCTTATTTTAGTGCTTATTCGTGGTTTATAAAAAAGGTGTTTTTGTAAAAAGTGCTTATTTTTTTAGCCTTTTAAAAAGTTGTAAAAAAATGGCATGTAAAAAACATTTGGGAATTGGGGGAAGCCAAGGGTGAGCAGGACTCGAACCCGAGACCTCTACCCCAATTCAACCAAACGTTTTACACAACACACACTACCACTCGCCCTTGGGTCTTTTTCGGTTTAACTTTGCAAAATTAATCTTTTATAGTCATTTTAGCTCTTTTGGCTTATAAGCTTTTTAAGCTTATTTCACAGCTTATTGATAAGTTGTTTCACACATAATTTTAATAATAAAAAAAAGAAAAAAATAAATAAAATAAAATTAAAAAATCAAATATAAAAATATTATATAAAAAATTAAAAAAAATTTAAAAAAAAAAAGAAATAATAATGTCTAAATAAATCATAAAAAAAAATAAAAATAATAAATTATAATTTAAATAAAAATTAAAATATATTAAAATATATAAGAGGTCCCTGTGTGTCACAGTCGATCTCAAAGTCAGAGGTAATCTCTAGAGCTAGCTCAGATGAGGATTCATCTGCCTTTGTGAAAATAACTTCTTTTGAGAAGTTGTTCTCCTTTCTCCTACCTTTTCCTCCTAACGCATTGATAATGTTGCTAGGCACTTGCTCAGAGAGCAGTTGGTCAAGGGTGACTTTGCTACATGTCAATTTTTCAATAACCTTTTTGAGATCAGAGATCTCATCCTTCGGAGATCCATTTTCTATATTGACTATAATGACTTCATTTTGAAGAGAATAGTTAATGGACACAATATTTTTTAGGTTACACAGTTCAGACCTATGTAAGGACAGTTCTTGTTTAAGAAGATTAAATTTGTTAAGCAAGTTTTTCCTCTGATCCTCCACATAGTGAAGGTCAACATGAGTATAGTCTAGAACATGTTTCCTTTCATCACCATCAGTCATAGATAAAAGTCTATGTATCTTTTTCATGGTGATGTTAACCCATTGGCCAAATCTTGCATCAGTCTTTCCAACTGATGGCTCATCCTCAGCAATTGCCATAAATGCTCTAATCCTGGTGGTCCCTTCATCTTTTGAGGACACAGATTCTTCATCCTAGTCAAATGACTTAGCTATCAACCCCTTTTCACTCTTTCCCTTTTCATTCTTTCCTTTTTCACTCTTTCCCTTTGTCTGATCATCAATCCTTTTGGTTAGGACAACCATTTCAGCTTTAAGTCCCTTGTATTTTCCCTTGTAATCTTTTTGATGATTATCAGTGTTTTGGGAAGATGTTTGGTTGAAGGGTGGTGTGTAGGGTTTGGGTTTGTTCAATGAGTTGTTTGAGAATGGATAGGATGGTGTGGAGGTTTTGTTTGAAGGACAGTCTTTTTGAAAATGACCGGTTTTCCCACAAGCAAAACAAGTTTCTTTAGTTTTGTCTATGGGTTTTCTAGCTGATCCAACCCTCCCAGATCTTTTATAGAATCTTTTTTGATTTGCTAGCAGAGCTCTTTCATGATACTCAGCATTCAAATCAGTCATAAATTCATTATTGGTCCTCTGATCCTCTTTAACATCTGAGTCACTGTCTTGAAATTGATTGTTAGAAATCAAGGCTTTAGAGCTTGAGGCCTGAATTGAGAATCTTTGTGTCTTTGACTTCTTAGATTATACAATCTGGCCTTCTTTATTAGTTGTTATTTCCCTTATAGGTGCAGCAGGCAGTCATTCTTAATAGAGTTATTTGCCCTTTGAGTTTGATTCATGCTCAGACATTTTCTTGGTAGGCTGTTAACAAACGTGGCATTGACTTCTGCTTGAGGAATGGTAACACCATTATTTTCAAGGTCATTTAGCAAGCATTTTAACCTTGTGAAAGTTCCATTTACTTTTTCACCTTCAAGTGATTTAAAAGCATTGAATTGAGTCTCAAGGCTGCAATCTTAGTATCTCTTGTGTCAAATGGTCCCTCATGAGCTAAAATGAGATCATTCCACATCTCTTTTACAGTTTTGCACTTGATGAAAGATTTTATAAAATTATTTGGTAAGCAAGATATAATGATACTATTTAATCGTTTATCTTGATTAGCAAGACGACTCTCAGCATTTGACCATTGGTTTTGACGTTTAGGCAAAGGATTTTCAGAAATGGACAAACTCGACATAGGTAAAAATGGTTCATCTTCTAGAGTTTTCAGAAGGTAAGGTTCAAGACCGTCAAGGAATACCAAGAACCTAACTTTCGAACTCGTGAAATCCTCTTTGTAAATGCAGGAACATTTGTGATATGAGAACCCCCTCTTGAATCAAGAAGTTGAGGGAGATTTTCATCAATACTTTGAGATACATTTTTTGTAGTCGTAGTATTGATAGGGTCAGTAGTTGTAGGTATCATGTCAACCCTATTAACATTATGGCTACCCGGATTACCAGAACTTGTTCCAAATGGTGGTGGGACAGGTGGTACAGTTTCAGACATGATTGGATCTTGATTTGTTTAAAACAAAGAACAGTGTCTAAAAGATTTTATAAATCAACACTGCTCTGGTACCAATTGAAAGTCCCAATTCAATGTCTATATGGAATATAACACTTATCAAATACTAAATAACACAAGTAATAACTTTTCAATCATGTAATGCTTTATTGATAAGAATCAAAGTATTACAATGTGCTATGGATCACACAAATTGAATGACAATGTATGACTACTCTTTGAACAAGTAAACTTAATTAATGAATTAAGTTTACAAGCGAACTTATCTGGACAGCTGATTGAGACAACTGACCTTTGTTAAGTTTGAAAGGAGTAAATGCAATAATAACAACAACAATTAAAGCGATATCATTTACTCCTTACAACATTCTCTATTTATACTAATACGAGGTTGCGAGGTTGCGTCCTTAGTGGGGTTGCAACGTGTCAAGAATCTAGTGGAGGACGTACGAGGTATTTAATGCACGTCCATTCTTAGAAACTACCCGCCCATACTTTAGTGAACAGTTCTGCCAACTGTTCACTACTTTTACCAACTTCGTACTTGGTACAGGCTTTAACTAAAATACCTTTTTGTCCCGCCATGACAAATTATTAGAGTCTCCCGCCTAAACTTCAGAGAACAACTTAAGATCAGCTTGTTCTTTTTCAAAGGGCAATAGGATAGTCAGAGTATTGCCACCTCTCACTCTCCTTAGAATCTCAGCGTATTCCTTCTAAATACCAGCTGATATCCATCCCAGCTGACGAGTATGTCTTCAAGTAATCTTTGGCTTCTTTGACGATGTCTTTGACTTGAATACGTCTGATGTTGCTCTCTGAAGCTTTGCACTTAGAGAGTCCTTTCATTACCTCTAAGTCCAACACTCAGAGGTTCTTCACTACTTAGCCTAATTTCTGTTTAATTCTAGGCAAAGATCATTAGGCTCTGAATTGGCCTAACATATACCAAAAGAATCTTCTTTCCGAGTGTGAGCAATACTATTTGGAGGGCGTCAAAGGATTTGGGAGTATGGATGATTGAGTTATGATATTTGTATCATTTAAATTAAAGTGGTGTAGCGTCTCATGGATTTGTCTCGGCTAGATCACGTCAGGTGTGGATGGATCTGTTAGTAACTTAGCATGTCGCTATTTTCCATTCTCTATGCATTGCAGAAATAGATCTTGTGCTTTGGCAATAGTAGATTATCCTATCCTAAATGCGATTTGGTTTTAAGGTTTCATATATATTAGTTTTGGGGCTAGATCCAAGGGAATTCTATGTTTCGGTGGTTGCCGGTCAATGTAGTGAAGTACTTTTGGGTCTTGTGTATGAGGTACTGAAGTAATTTTTTTTATCTTAAGTTGTTTGTAGTCCGTAAGAAACCAAAATTCCACTCGAGGTAGTGATAATTAATGTTTATAAACTGTTGTGTCGTAGTTATTCCAGATTAATTGAGCTAATGGATTTTGAATTTTGGGATTTTTTTTCATTTGTTTTCTTCGATTACTTTATAGGTTATATGTTGAATGTGATTGGAAAGTTGCATGAAACAATACATTTGGTTATAATTCTGATGTGTGGAGGCTTTGAATGTAAGTTACACGCAGCTGTAGAGTTGGCGAGGGATCGAATTGCAGTTGGTGTTTGTGATGGCACCATGTCATCCAAGAAAGAGGTTACGAACTTGATCCTTCGCTTCATTTACTACATGCAAACTCTAATATATGTCCTTATATAGCATGCATATACCGAGAGCCGTGCTTATAGAGTAGTTTAGTGTCTAATCATTCAAAATGTTAACACGGGTATTAAATCACATAGTAGTTTACCATGAATCAATATTTGGTCACCAGCAAAAGCTTAGAGAAAATCAACCTCATTTATTTTTGTCTAAGTAGATATTGTTGTCACTGAACTTTTGATTTTCTTTCCCAGTTGCATAGCTCAACGAAAAGATTAATGAATCACATAGTTATATTCCCACAATTATATAAATTGTGTCACCGATGTTCTGTTTTAAGCAGTTTATTTTATGTAATTAGTACGTGAGGACGTGGTGAATAACAATTTGACAATAAAGGTTGCTTTGTCTCAACTATTTTGCGAATTTGTATTAGCTAGATTATAATTAGATAAAGAAGGTGTGCAAGTGAAAATTATCAAAGTTCAATGATGTATTTTTTTTACCTCATATTTTGTAATAATAATTTTTTTCGTTGGGTTATACAAAAGCTAACATGGTATGGTATGCAAATGGTTTAGTATTTTACAAACCTTCAAAAGCTACCATGGTATTCACACCAAACATTTTCATGGTTTTAAACTTTTAGTTGTAAATTAATTGTGTTATCATCAGGATTTCTTAGTGGTTGTGGGTATGAATTTATTGACTTCATATTTATTTGATCCTAGGTACATGCTATTTGATGCAGTGACGACGGGAAAAGCTACATGATGAAATGATATTACATTTTGTAATGGTGTCATCAAAATGCATATTGTGATATAATCTTTATTTTATGTTATTAGTTTTAATGCCCGTGCACGGGGATTAGAAATTATATATTTTTTAAACTACATGTATAATTTTTATTTTTTATGTTTTATAAGTTAT
>BQNB010026347.1:9316-55182 GCA_026074375.1 Tanacetum coccineum | reverse complement strand
AGCTCATAGTTTAAGTAAAAATATGAAATTAGGGTTTCTAGTGTACGGTTTTAGATCAAAAAGGTATAACACATAGGTTTTTGAGTTTTATATTATGATTTTAGCATGATCATATGAACATTATAAGGGTATGAATACAGAATATAAGCTTAGAGAACCTGGTCTTGAGCTTATAGCTTAGAAACGGGTCGGAATCAGGACTTTCGGCTTCGTACGCCTAGAATAACGACTCCCGGGCTTCGTTTCTTGGTTTCTTTTGCTTCCTTTCTGAACTTGATACTTCTTAAGACCTTCTTAGCACTTAATGGAGCAAAGGATTGCTGCCTATAATGGGTATGAGATAAGAGAGTGGGGGATGAGAATGAATGAAGTTCTATGGTCCTATTTATACTAGAATTCAAGGGAGGTGAGTAAGCAAGGCTTAGTTTTTGATCTTGACACATAGGAGGTCTAGTAGGGGATGTGTAAAAGCTAGAAATTCAGGTGTACAAGCTAGAAAACTAGCTTTGATGTGTTGTTTCTCTTGTTGCTTGCCGCGGCTAGAAAAGAAAGAACAAGAAGCATGTGATGAATTTTATACAATATAAATGGAAGATATTTTGAAGAGAGGTGCTTGTAAGCAGCTAGGGAGGTAAGGTGCTTGTCATTGAGGTGCTTAGTTGCAAGAAAATTAGTTAAAATGGGTCATTTTGCAAGGGTTTTGTATTTCGGGTTCACTAGGGCTCATTTAGGGTTTTTAAGCTTGGATTTCTTGTATACTTGATTAGGAATGATAGGTTACTGATCCTAAGACTTATATTAAGGATTATAATCAAAAGTTGATAGGTGGTTTGGGTTAAAATGGGTAGAAAATGGATAAACGGGTCAAAATCACAATTAGGGTTTTCTGGATTCGTTTCTTGTATAGTTGAAGTAGAATGATGAAATGATAATGGATTATGATTGAGAATGTTGTAATTTATGTTATTATAACTTATTTAAGTATTGGTTTAGGTTTACAATGGATAAAAATGAAGAAACGAGTCATGGTTCAGAAACTAGCTTGGTTTTTCGGGTTTAGGGTTTTAAATTAGGGTTTTGAGTGTAAAAAGATGTATAAAAGCTTATGAATAGAATATTTATGGTTTAAACATTGTATATTGAGTGTAGTAGCTTGTACACAAGTGGTGGTGAAGAATTTAGAATGAAAACGGGGGTAAAACGGCTATTTTAGAGATCATGCTTAATGACTTGTACATTGAGCCTTTAGAGACTTGTACTTTGACTTGAAGATATTTTATATTTCAAATGAGATGTTATATTGCTTATACATATGCTTTAGTAGCTTCTGCATTCACTTTAGATGTTAATCCTTCATGGAATTAGGGTTTAGAGGCATCCGATAACAGTTTAAAGCCCGTTTTGATATAACGTTGCGAATGGTACATTATAGGAATAATGTACTTTGTAAAAATGATATTATGATATTGACTTGATATATTATGATGATTGCTTCACATATATGAAGATAGGATCTAGGCCCGTTAACTTTAGTTATGCAAGAAATGTTGCATATTGAGATATTGGCAAAGTAAGTAATGTAATAAAGCGAAAAATTTCCCTGAAAAAGGTGAGTTCATATATAACTGATAGATTGTACATCATCTAACTTAATAGATGGATATTTACATTTATGAAAATTGCAGGTTGTTATATTACAGCATGAGTTATGTGGAACTGAATTTGCTCCCCCTCGATTTTACATATGTTTGACACCAAAAAAGATGATACCAAGTTGTAAAATAAATATAAAATTGAGGGTTAGCATTGTTGAGCACACAATTTTGAAAGACTATGAATTGTCATTTAAGAATTCTTGAAAAATTGTGCTCAACCACCTATTCATCTTATAACAACCAATCTATTTAATAGTCATTATTATTTCTTAGATGTTATTAAGACTTTTTATAATGTGTTGAATACATAAGAATTGTCATGTTATGATGTATCCAACAATCATTAAAACATTGTTTTTTGAAAAACTCCCCCTCAAACATTGACTCATTTAAAAATGGCACCAAATGTAGAATAATTGTCTTGTAAAACAATATGAGGGATTGAGTGTTGAATACGCAATATTGAAAGATTTTGAATCATCATTAAGAAATTCTTGAAAAATTATGTTCAACTTTTTGAAAAACCAAATGTTAGAAGACTTTTGTTTTAACTCTAAGGATAAGCGCACTTATGGGTACAGTCTTCTTTGTCGTTCGGGTCCGAATTGAAATATGAGAGCAATTACAAGTCATAGAGAAACATAGAAATGACATGTTTTGAAAGCATTTGAAACTCCTGGTCGAACTTCATTTAAACACCCGTGTCAATGTTAATCGACATTTCTAGGCACATATATGTTATCAATTCTAAGAGACATGTCGAGAAGATTCTTTTTGTGAAACATTTTCTTATTTTTTTATTTTCTAATTTTTTTTTGAAACTTTATATTTTTGTATATTTTTTATAAAAAATATTTACATGTTGACCTCAGCATTGTTATGTGATGGTGGAATAGTAATACCAATGCTTGTCGTGATGTAGCTGTCATGTTTGTTGGAGGAACAACTTTGGGAACCAGCTTTGAACTGGACGGTTCATTGCTGTGGTCGTGAATTCCGAGTTCTGAACTATTATGATCAGAAGTCATTGCTTGTTCATCAGATCAGAATTCCTTGAAGCCCTGGTTTAGGAGATATTAGTCTTTTCAGCAACCAAACTCTGAGTCCTTCCTTTTTAGGATTGAAAGATGTATCTGCACTTAAGTTAAGAGTACCTGCACTGACATTAAGATTTTGTTCGCATTCATATTGGTTAGTGATATCTTCATTTGAACCATTTGTGGATTCACTGTCAACCTTGGTTGTGCTAGATGTGAATATCTTTCCAGTAGGAACCCACCTAAGACCAAGTGTCTTGAAAATTTTACCCATCGGTTTCCACCTAAGACAAGATCTAGGAGTCATTGTTTTCTCATGCACAACAGAAGTCTTTTTGATTGAAAACCTATGTCCTTTTGGGATCTGTCTTTCTGGTTTCTTTGCAACACTTATTTGCTGTATGGGTTTGTTCTTGTTCGTTGTCTTATTGGATGGAACCTTAGCACGCGAGTTGACTTCATTCAGGAATTTCGTTACACAAGAATCATGATTTGCATTAAAGACACATTTCTGACATGTCGAGCAAACAAAATGTTTGGAGTCAGAAAACTTTCTATAATTCCTAGAGTGTTCTGCTATGGGCACAGTCTTTGTCGTTACGTAACTAGTCTTAGATGCAGGCCAATTCCTAGACTTTTGGTTATTGATCCTAGGTTTTAGTTTGCTACCATTAGCTGTGCTCTGTGATTTAGCAGAAGGCATCACACTAGGTTTGGAATTCCTGCCTATTTCCTGTGTCTGTTTCTTAGCTTCCTCTAGGTAGTGATTATGAACCATGTCATTTGAGCTATACCTAGATGAGCCATGTGCAATCATGTGATGAGGTTTTGCAGAGGCAACTTCTCTTTCCTTAGGCAAATAATGTGTAGTGACTGGTTTTGACAAATCGTTATTGACATCAACTTGGGAGGCAAACCGTGGCTTTGAAATTCTAGGTCGTTCAGACTTAAACGCAGTCGGTTGTCTAACAACTGATTGGTTTCTATGTGGTTGTAAAACCGGTTTTCCTAAGATTGATGATTTTGCAAACTTAGTATTCACACTATTTCCTGTTAATTTTCTTAACTCGTTTTTTAATGCTGCAATTGCAAATCCTTTTTCCTGAAGTTGAGCTTTGAACTCATCATTTTTAGCAATCAAAGAAGTTGTGTGTTCTATAGTCTTAGTTCTCGTTGTCTTGATAGAATCAAACAGTTCTTTGTAATGCCTTTTCAAAGTCTCATTTTCCTTAAGTAACTTAGCCACTTTATGTTCCAATTCGATGTTTATTGTTTCAATTACATCTATGTCATGTTTAACCTTGGCTTCATTACTTTTTACTTTCGAAAATTGACCATGTTGCCCTTCTTTTAAAGCTTGATTTTGATATTTAAGTTCAAGATTAACACAATGTGCTTCCATTCTTAAAAAATCTTTTTGAAATTGGGCAACGGTCTTTTTGAGACGAATATTTTCAGATTCAAGAGATTGATTTGAGAGTTTAGTTGTCTGGTTATCAGTTAATTTAGCAGGCAAAGGACATGTGTCATGACATTGTTCAGCATTCTGGTCAACCTCTCCTTCATTATTGAATTCAGGTTGCTCAGTATGCTATTGTCTTGTAGCAAAGATATTGATTTTAGTAGTTGTTTGTACCTCAGCCATTGGCTCTTCATCATATATGGGTCTGATATCTGCATCATCAGCATGTGCATCATTCCCTGATCTGCTGCTTGTATCTTGCTCTTTTAATGTTGTCCCACTGCTTTCTGTATCAACCAAACTAGCATCCAATGCTTTACTCGAATCAACCTTTTCCTCTGTTGTCTGCATCTGTCTTTCATTCACCCAGCTGTCATACTCTCGTTTATGCTTTGCTCTTTCATCAATCGACTTCTTAACAGATTCCATGTGTTGGATCAGTGTGTCACGGAATTCTGGAATCGCAAGTTGAGTGTATTGGAGAAAGTAGTTGCGTGTCATTACAACAAATTCATCATCCAAATAAATCCGTGACTTGATGAACATCTGAAACTGTGTCTCGAGTACTTTAAAAGCAGCCATGGATCCAATCTCTTGAAATTCTTCTTTGTCAAGTTGCTTTTCTAGTTGATCCATGTTTAGGAACATTGTGCCTGTGAAAGTCTCTACATCTTGACCAAAGAGTGTCGCAAATGCACGTTTGAATCCAGACTCGGTTCGAGTTCCTTTTAAGTCATTGTTTGAAAGAAGCTTGAGGTGTAAATGAAGTTGTCGAAAAGATACCATGCAACACTTTTTTGCTTTGTCTTGAATTTGTTGCATTTGTTGTTCTTCCGAATTCGAACACAAAGAAAAAGTATCTTTCGTTTCCATTTTATTGAAAATTGAAGTGAAAATGATTGTATTATGATAATTGTTGGATCGATACAATGATTAGTGATTGTATGTTAAAAGTGATGATTGTTTGTTAGATTAGGTGATATGTTGTTTAATTATGATTTGGTTTGGTTGAAATGAGTTAACGTAATGAAGACAATATTACATAGTCAAAATGCAGTGAAGAGTCTTAGACAAAACGCAATGAAGAATCTTAGACAAAACGCAGTGAAGAGTCTTAGAAAAAACGCAATGAAGACTCTTAGACAAAACGCGGTGAAGAATCTTAGACAAAACGCAGTGAAGAATCTTAGACAAAACGCAGTGAAGAGTCTTAGACAAAACGCAGTGAAAAGTCTTAGACAAAACTAGTGAAGAGTCTTAGACAAAACGCAGTCAAGTATTGGGACAAAACACAGTCAAGAAATGAGTTGGGCAGAGTTCCTCCTAGGCAAAACGCAGTATTTGTCTTCAAATTAGGAAAAACGCAGTAGACAAATCGCAACCTGTAAAATCAACCAAAATGCAGAGACAAAACACAAAAACAAAACACAATAGTCAAAACGCAGTCCCTAATGAGACAAAATGCAGTACTGTTGTCCATTACTAAATGACAAAACACACTGTCCTTTTTCTAACAAAACGCAGGAGACAAAACGCAATGAAGAATTTTTCCAGAGAGACAAAACACAGTGATGAAAAACACGACTTTTTCCACCTAAAAATCACCATTTTGAACGTTTTTGCTTGGTTTCTTTTGCACAACTTGATCCTAGAAGGCTATAACAACAATAAAAACACCAACTTTAACACCACAATCATAAGAATCAAAGAGTGTCAAGAATGAGACCATAAACCTTCAAAAACCAAACTTTTGATTGAATCTAACCAAGAAAACGCACACATAATCTAGCTAATCATCCCATGAACTCTGCTAATAAATGTCGAAGCTACACAAATCACTTACACAATCATATTTGGTTACTTGGATTAAACAAGAAAATAAGATGAGATGATAAGAAGAATTTTAGAGAGAAAAACAAGAGAGAGAAATAAAGAGAGAAAAATGAGAGATGGTTAATTCTAGACAAATGTGTGTGAAAAAAATGAGAACCAACACCCTCTCTACACTTGGAGAGGGGTATTTATACTTGCACCATGAGGCTTTCATGCCTATGGGCTTTCTATAGGTCAGGCTCGAGATTACTTGGAATTACTTTGGGCTTTAGCCCATAACACATAACCGATTAGATTACATAAATGAGCATGTTTACCCTTTCTAGCCTATTATAACATTATATAAATAAATATTGAGACATAATATTCATAATGAACGAAATTCATTGTTCGACTCAATATTTTAAGGCTAATATGTTCATCTTCTGAATCTTCATCTTTCTTCATTAAAAGTCTTTATCACTATCAGGAGGATGTATTCAAACACTCCATTGACGCTTTTCCTGCTTTGTCATGAGCTTGAGTAGTTGATAGCATATCTCATTCCAATGATCGGCTTGAAGCTTTTTGTTCAGCATGTTTGATATTGTTATTGGTGTAAGGGGATATCTTTTCTCAACCAACATAAAGATATGTAGATTTTTAAACCTTAAAAGTGCACTCTACATGTATCAAACAACTTCCAAATATTAACTTTGAATCCCTGTAGATTTCTCTATACTTCACTTTTTATGTCAGGTTCAAACATTACCTTCATATCACCCCATAACACTCTTTCATATTCATCCTCTGGCCTTGTATTCCCATGTTTAGCTTTAACCAACTTCCAGAGGGTCTCCAAGTCTTCTCTATTAATATTCTGGAGCATCTTGATCATTAATAAGTATCTTTTTGAACTTCTATCAGCTCTTATCAATTGAAAGTATACAAACTTTCCTTCTTTGACAATCTTGTATTTAACAATCACTAGAGGTTTGGTGGCTAGAGGTATAGCATCAATTGCTACCTCATCATCTTTAACTATCTCAATATGCTTTTTCATCTCTGCCTCCTCTTGATCATCATCTTTTTCAGCTTCTACATGCTCATCTATCTTCTGCTTCTTTGAGTTATCAGATTCAAGCTCATCCCCTGCTCTTTTAGAACTTCCTTCTGTTCTTGTCTCACTGCTTTTCACCAACTCTGTATTCATGTCTACAAAAGTGTTTACCCTTTTCATCTCTTTATCAAACATCTCCTGGATCTCATCATAACTTTTGCTCTTCAGCTGATTGTGTTTGTATCCAGCCATGTTCTTCAAATAGGTAGACATTGTATTTCTCTTTTGTGCCTTAGTTGGTGGCTTGCTCCTTTTCTCTTGAGCTCTTAATGCTGCAAAGTGTTTCTTTCTCTTCTCTAAGAGTTCTACAAACAATTTTGACTTTTCTTCAATACTCAACTGTTCTTGTTCTTCTGTTTGCATTTGTTAAGCCAATTGAAAGTCAGCATCCATCATAGCTTATGTGTTATCCCATGATTCAAGTAAAGCTATGTTGGATTTTTCTTCCTTTAGTCTTGAAATCCTCTCTTCTTCTTCTTCCAATTCAGCTTGTTGTTGAGCTTCAAGATTTCTAGCAACTTCTTCATCCATTGCAATTTGATCTTTCTTTTTCAAAGGTTTTTCAGGCTCAACCATTTTTGCCTTGCCTTTGTCTTTAGCCTGTGGAAGTTGTGATGCTTGTAAAGGTGATGATGTTGTTTTGAATTCACTTGGCTCTTAAACTACAACCCCTCCAGCCTTAGGTCTTGTAGTTGTAGTTGTTGTAGCAGTAGATGTAACAACTTTGGGTTTAGCTGATTTGATTTCTATTAGAGTCTGAGCCAGAGTTAACTCATCAATAGCTGTTGTTGGAGCATTGGCAGTAGTAACTTCAACATTAGCAGTAGTAACCACTTCACCAGTAGTAGTAACTAGATCAGCAACACCTACTTCCTTTTGAGCAACTTCTTTTTCCTTCTCTTCCAACTCACCTGTATCAAACATCAGGTTGTCATCATTTATCTCTTGAGTCTCATCCACCAAAGTCACTTCCACATTAGCATCAAGATCAGTAATTTTCCTCCCTTGTTTGGATGCATCCTCTTGAGCACCCAAACTAACATCATTAGAGGATTCTACCATGCTAGCTGAACCAACCTTCCTTAATCTCTTGAACCCTGGTGTTCTTGACTTCCTTCTCTTTTCCAAACTCTTTACTCTTCTTTTCAAGCTCTCAATCTCCAAAGCTTGATTAGATTTTATAGTCTCTAGAGCAAGAACTCTTTATTGTAATTGGGTATAAAGATCCATCAATTCAGTAAGCTGCATTATATCCTCACCACTTTGAGGTGGATCACAGGAAGGGGTAGCTACATGCTCCTCATTGATAGCCTCATCAAGGATAGGCTCTGTAGGACCACTGTCCTTCCTCTGTTTCCTTCTTGACTTTTTCTTTTGAGGTTTAGATGAAGATGGTTGAGTATGAATGGGTGTGGAATGAGAATCAGTAGGAGCAGCTGAATCTTCACCCATGTCTTTAGTAGCTTGAACCATCATTGTTTCAAATAGAGGTGTGACCTTTCCAGAAAAACCCTTTCCTGGTCTCTTCATGTTAGCAAACACCTTCTTGGTGTGGGAAGGTATAACATAAATTCCTTTATGTCTGGACATTCCCTCAACTTGTTTGTCCAGGAAGACTTGCACAAACCTTGGATACATAAGAAATTTTACCCCACCCTCCAAGTTCTTTTTGCCAAGTCCCCAAAAGTTATATAACAACAGGGACGACGGGTGTAATAAAACAATAAACATTAGGGGACCATTTTTGCCAAATGGTGATGAACCTTCACTCCTCTTTATACCCCCCAAACTTCTTTTTCCGCGTTTTTTCCCTCCCAAACAACTCACGGGTTGTTTAACCCCGTTTTACCCCATGAACCTTCACCACCCCATGGATTAATCATTTTCCCCACTCCTCCACCACCTTTCCAGCAATCAAATGTGCCAACCTTGCTATCCCACACCCCAGACTATTTCGACGGCTAGGATGGACTTTTAAAGATTGAAGGGCCAAGATTAAGGGTTTTAACACTCTCACAAAACAAACACACCTGTGTTTGTGTGTCTACAAACAAGCACAACAAGAAGAAAGAGAAAAAGAAGACCTAGTGTAGATTTTTGGCTATAAAGCATTGTATGCCATTCTTGTTGGCAAGAGCCGAGAGCAGTTTTAATTTTCAGTTTTTTAATAAGTTTTATTGGTTGTTTAAAGTGTTTTCAAGTTAAACTCTCTTATGCATTTTGTATTTTCAGTTTTAATGAAAAATTTAGCCAGTTTTTACTTCAAAGCTTTCCATAAGCTAATTTGAGCTTATTCTTGTTAATAAGCTCAAAATTCAGTTTAATAACTGTTAAAAGTTCTTAAATACTGTTTAAGTTGAATTTAGTTTAGATGCTCACTTTGATTATGATTTGGAAGCTTTTGAGATGAAGAAATAAGCTAATTTAAGATTATTGATCTTATTTGCAGGTTTAGAGGCTAAGGAGCCATTAGGACAGGTTTTTTTAGGCCATTCACTCAGAAAGAGTGGCCTTGGTTCTGAGGCAACAAAAATCCAAGGTTTCATTTCTTAAATCTTCATATTAGCTTAATTTTTAGCTTAAAATATTAGCTTATTTACTTCCAATTCCTGTTAAATTACTTGCAAACATATTTCCTAGACTTGTTCTCTAGTTGTTTTAAGTTTTCATTAAGTAAATTTGTGTAATCCCACCTTATCTTTCAAAACTGTCACTTAAGCTAGTAGAGAAACTAGCTTATTTTTCCAAATAAGCTAGGCAATTTATAGCTTAAATAGTTTAACTAGGTCATTTTAAGTAGAAGTGGATAAAAGGTTTTAAAAAGTTTTAGTGTTAAAATAGATTTTAAAAGTACTTTGGTTTGACAGTTTTTCAGTAAAGGGGTGTTTGGGATAACCTTAAAACGGGTCAAAACAGGTTTTGGCATGGGTTATGGCCATGAGGTTGGCTTTAGCTTAAGTTTTTAAGCAATTTCAAGCTGTTTTTAGAAAGTTTTTAGTTGTAAAATAGTTTTCTAAGTTTTTTTTAAAACTATGTTCAAAACTGTGAATTTTTTTAGTAACCCACAAGTGCTTATTTGATTAAGCACTTGTGGTTTGAGTTTAAGCATTCAAAAAGGTGTGTTTTGTGTGTCTAAAAAGGGCTGTCAAGAGCCTTTGGTCTTTTGACTTTGGTGAGTCAAAACCACCAAGTTTCCTTCTGTCACAGTTTTAATAAGCCCCAAACACCTTTTTCACAGTCAAAAATAAGCAAGTAAAAATGCTTTTTAAAAGCTCAAAATTGGTGCACAAGCTATTTAGCTATAGCACTCAATCTGTTTGAGCTTCTTTGTGTTTTTAGAGCTTATTTGACAGCTTAAAATAAGCTGTCAAATAAGCCCTTGAGCTTTGCCTTAAGGCTCCCCTGGTGCAAAGGGGGAACTTTAGGCTCATCTTTCTCAGCCATTAAGCACACTTAAGCCCACAAGTTTTTTGGCAAATTTTAAGAGCTTTATAAGCTTACGTATAAGCCCTCAAGTCTCGCCCCATGAAATGATAAGCTTATTTGTGTGCTTATTTTTAAGCCCAAACATGCCTCTTGGCTGTTTTAGCATCACTTTAGGCTGAGGGATTGCTTATTTTTTGACTTTGGCTTATTGAGCTTATCCCATAAGCTCAAATTGTGTCCTAGTAGCTTTTAGGTTAAGTTAGATAGTTTAGTTTGCTTATTCCCTTTTTGTTAGCTTATTTGAATGTCCAAGTTAATCATTTTAGCCTTTTAAGCTTTGGTTAAGCTTTTCTGTCAATAAGCTTCCCCACAGCTTTATATAGCTAGCTTTCCCTTTCCTTTTTTAGCTTAATTAAGTTAGTTTAATTCCCTTTTGCTTATTTTAGTCATTAGCTTAGCTTATTCGACCATAAGTAGCAAAAAGACTTAAGCAAGTTTAGCTTAAAAGTCTCTTAAGCTTGCTGTCAACTTTAAGCTTATTTTATAGCTTATTCTTTTGATAAAGTGAAAAGGTGCTTTGAAAAGTTGTTTAATATAAGCTCCTTAATAAGTTTGTAGTTTTAAGTTTTTGCTAATTCTCACTTTTTAATAAGCCAAAAATAAGCTAGATTCGTAGGGTCTAATTCGTACTTTTCTCATAGTGTAGGGTTACCCGTTTAGTCTATAGTGTAAATTTACACAAGTTTGCCCGCCTACCTTTCACTTTACTTTTGTTCATTTTCTACCCTAGAGTTTTTCGAAAAATAAAAAAAAGGGGAAAGGAAAGACAAGGAGGCGGGTGAGCAAGACTCGAACCCGGGACCTCTCGATACAAACCCCCTTTTACACACACACTCTACCACTGCGCCCTTGGGTCTTTTTCGTTATAGACTCAAGGGCACTTGGTATTTATGTGCGTTTTGGGTTTTTAGCTTATATAAGCTGTGAAGCTTATTTCGGGGCTTATTACATAAGCTGTAGAGATTCCTTTTTCTTTTTTTATTTTTAGTAGGTAAATTATAGCTGTCTAGTATTTTTTGTATATTTTCCGATTTTTCGTAAACATTTACTATTTTTTATAATTTAATTTAGTTTAAACTTTTAAAAATTCATAAAAAATACAAAAATTATCAAAAAAATATTTTGCTTTTTTAGAAAATTTTCTTTTGTCATCTAGTTTTTAGGAAAAATATAAAATTTTCGTTCAGGGTATTTTTTATAACTTTTATCTTTTAAAGCAAGGTTCCGGAGTACCGGATTTTGTTTTGACTCGTTTTTGGGTCAAACGAAACTCCGTTTTCGGTCTAGTCTTTTTCATTCTTCGTTATTTGGTCCATAGAGTAGTTTAGAAGCGAAAATTTCTTCGTAGGGTTATTTTTAAAGTTTTTAGGTTTTCCCCCTTTTGTTCGGGATTCGGGGTCTCGTTTTCTAGTTTAATTTTATAATTTCTAGGTTTTTCTTAAACGTTTTAGTCCGTTATTATCTAGTTTGACTTTTTCAACTCCCCAAACCTATTCCTTCCTTCAAACTCAAATCTTCGATCGTATCGATTTACCATTCCAGCCTCGTTGGGGATAAACGACCCGGGAAACATTCTATATACTTCTCCAGGTATCATTGATTCTGCTTTTAGGACTATTCTTTAACTATATATTTGATATTTTTAATTATATTTATATATTTTTGAAGGCTATAGTTTTGAACAGATCAATTTTGGCGACGCTGCCGGGCGTGCTGTAGCAAACGTTTTATCGTTACGTTTGATCATCTGTTTTTGAAATTGTGAATATTTTCTTTTATTATAAAAATATAAAAAAGTACAAAAATATTTTTCATTTCTTTTAGTATAATTATCAGATAAAAACCAAAGAAAAATCAAAAATATAAAAAACAGTGTCATAAAAAAATAAAATTCACAAATTGGTAAAATACCAAAATATAATATTCTCAACTGAGGTATTATCATAATAAGTTCCGGTGAACTTGTTGGTTCCCAACTCGAACAAAAGATTTAAAAACTTGCCTTTTGTGTCTCTTACGACGTACGGCTCACCTCGAAAGGTTAAACAAACTATAAAGTGGGTATAAGGAGGGTTGTTCCTAGGAACTACGACCCGAAAGGGACCTAGCTTAGCGCTATTCTACTCCTCCCTCACCTCGTGCGTTCATCTTTTTGGAGAGCTACCGTGAGTAAGCAATTATTTGGTTTTTTAAGATGTCTTATCTCATGGTCCGTAAAATCAATTGTGAATAAATCATTGAAAAAACCAAAAAATTAGTGTAAATTTTCTTTTTGTATTTCTATTTTGTGCATGCGCACTTCGTTCACAAGCCCGTTGACGTCGAAAACACACAGTTCGACAAACTTATGTTGATATCATTAATCTTGAGAAAACAGGATATCCTCCCATAGTTACGTGGATGATAATTCGTACTATGGCGCAATTTGCTCGAAGCATCCACCAGTGGCGTTACGAGGATGCGATAGTTATTCCTAAATCACCCCGAAATAACTTTGAGATCAAGCATGGTCTTCTGAATCTTTGTCCAAAAACAAGCATATTTTTTGGAAAGATAAAGAAGACCTAGCATGCTCACATCCGGTTATTTCAACAGATCACTTCTACAATGATGATTCGACGTACAAATACGTACGGTTTAAACTTTTCTTTTCCCGTTTTCTTAGAAGGGGCTGCCCAGATTTGTGCTGGAAAGAACCCCCTCGGTCGTTGAAACATGGGATTATCTTGTTTCGAAATTTATTAACAAAATTCTTCCCTCCCTCTAAAACAGGACAATTCTCAGAAATGAAATACGAGATTCAGCAAAATTTGATGATACGTTTTATGAGGCTTGGGATCGTTTCAATGATCTTTTAAGGGGATTAGCCCTTATCATGGGTTTTCAGGAAATTGCACTCAACTCGATACATTTATATGCCCTTAACTCAAATGATCAAGATTTCATGAACTATGCTGCAGGTGGTAATCTTAGACAATGCCTCGAGAATGTTTAATATAAAACTTTAAAAAATTATCGAGAGCAAAGGGTCTAGGTACGTCGTCAAGAAACAAGCTGATTGTAGATAAAATGAGGACAAGCTTCTTCACCCCAGCAATATTCATCTGATGTTGCTGAATCATAAGACATGGTATCGGGCATTATTAATTCTCGAGAGAAAGAACCAAACCCAGCTTCGCCCGTTAAAAGCGGTTGAACAAAAGTGTGTAACTTGTGGGGGAGTCTATTATTATACAATAAATGTCCATGACACTAACAGGCAACATGTACCAGGACCACATCACACGGAGCTATGTGTCCCAGCCGCTTGCGGCCAAATTTCAACCAAAGCTAATTATGTGTTGATCGACCTTCCGGATGGTCTCAAAATCAAATTCGACTCCTGGTTTTCCTCCAGTTCAGAATTACCTCAGGCAAATAATCAAAACAATTTCAATCGAGGTCCATAACTTCAATCCAAAACAGAGGAACAATTTCAACCAAAGTCAGATTATCGACCTACCGGGTTCATCAACCAGTAGTTAATCAACCAAGTAGCTCATCAAGACCTGCTCCTCAGGACACACGGTGTTGTCAAAAACAGATTTTGAATGATATGTCACACCAATGATTGCAGTACCAGTGTGAGAAAAATGCAAAACCAAGGTCAAAAACCTGCAATCACCAATGGCAAATTTGACGATATGCTTTTCAAAATTTGTTATGCTAATACTGCTTTTTTATCTTTTCCGGTTCTGGAACTCTTCTGGTAAACACTATTACCAACCCAAAGGGAGATTTAAAAGTATCATACCCGAAGTGGTGTTACCATTCAAGGACGAATAGCAGTCAATCATGACACCGAGGGTGACAAAGGACACGGATGCATCTGCTAATAACGGAAAGCACGAAAACGTCATTCTCCACATCATGTCTGTTCAAATTCAGTCTCGGTAATCAAAATCCTGAGTCCAATGTTGTCCTGTTGTTCACTCCAATTCCTAAAGCATCAATTCCATTTCCATCAAGAAGAAATGATTGTAAGGCGAAAGGGAAAAAAGCTAACGATCCAACGAGAAAATCTATGAAATCTTAGAGATTTAAGTTCGACGGATTAAGCTTTTCCGATGCCTTGTTGTCATGCCTAAAATTTGCTCAACTTTAAAAAATCTGATTGGAAACAAAGAAAAATTGAGCGAATTGCAAAGAAACTCTTTTGAATGAGAAATGTTCAGGCGGTCATTCCTCAACAAATTACCAAAGAACTTGAGTACCTGGCGATTTCTGATTCCATCGTGAATTTAAGGGGATTCTACCATGGCAATCGCATTGGCCGACTCTTGGATGCAGAGCATTAATCCTCATGCCTTATTCTGTTATGGAAACAATCTATCTCTTCATGACATTGTCCCTAACTTGCCATGACAATTACGAACTGGCTGTCCGTTCGACACTAAACCATCGGTTATCGCTGAAGAGTCATAGTAAATGTGGGGAAAATTTCAATTTCCAGCTGACTTCGTAGTTAGTTGATTTTGAACCAGGACCCCGCGTTCCCTTAATTTCTCGGGCGAGGTTTCTTATAAAAACAAGTTCATGCTGTGATAGATGTTTACGAAGGTGAGATTACCCTTCGTGTGGCAAGAAGCCATCCATTCAATCTGGACCTAAACTTCAAAAACACAGCTGATTTACGATCCATATTGACGGTCAACAAATCGAACGTCATGATATGGCTTGTGATGAGTATTCTCAAGAGAGGTCTAGGATTTTCAAACGTGATCTGCGAGTGACACATCCCAATCCATATTATGAGCCTCATTGTTTATACTGCTTCTCACAACTCTCACTCCTTTCTGGGGACAGTGACTTTCTCTTATTGGAAGGAAGCAGATTCGTTTCTTGCTCTAGAAGATGAATCAACTTCATCTGAAGTTTGATCAAATATTATCGGGAATCCTGAGGGGGAACATCTGCCTTCTAGAAGCAATTTTGAACTGTGAACCACACCCCACCTCCCAAATCATGAACAATATTTTGCCTGAGTTAGGAAAGAGCTCAAACTTGTGAACTAAAACGTTGAACCTTCCATTGATGAACATCCGATGTTGACTCAAGGGGAATGGCTCCACCCCATCTTGAATACGCATTTTTAGAAGGTGACATTTAGTTTGCTGTCATCATTGCTAAGGACTTAAAAGATGAGGAAAAGGCAGCTCTTTCTCAAGGTTCTTAAGTCCCTATAAGCGAGCCATCGCTTTGAAAAAACTCTGTTCCGATATAAAGGGTGTTTAGCCAAGAATTTTGTACTCACAAATTTCTATTGGAGAGGACGATGAACACTGTGCAAAAGTCGAGAAGGAAAGGTAAACCCAAAATCCAACGATGTTATCTAGAAGGAGGTTGAAAACTCCTAGACGCATGGATTTATTTATCCCATCTCTAACAGCCACTTGGGTAGAGCCTCGGTACACTGTGTACTAAAAAGGAGGTTATGACCGTCATCACAAATGATGAATGAAAATGTGCTGATTCCTTACTCGATTGGTGACGGGTTTGGGCGTATGTATGATTAAGAAAACTTAATGAAGCCATCCGAAATGACACTTTCCCATTGACCTATTTAAGGACCAAATGCTCGAAAGACTAGCAGGAACCGAATACTACTGTTTCCTCGATGGATTTCTGGGTGACCTTTCCAAATCCCATTTGATCCAAAAGATCAAGAAGAAAAGGACAACTATTCACATGCCTCCATACGGAACTTTTGCTTATCGTCGCATGCCTTTTGGGTTATGCAATGCTCCTGGTAAGTTCCAAAGTTGTATGATGGCATTCTTCAACGCTATGATTGAAAAAAAGCGATGGAAGTAGCATGATGGACTTTTCGGTCTTTGGGGACTCTTTCTCTACGTGCCTATCCCATTTAGAAAAGATGTTGAAGCGGTGTGAAGACACCAATTTGTCTTTAAACTGGGAAAAGAGCCATTTCATGGTGAAGGAAGGCATTGTTCTCGGACATAAAATTTCTAAGTCGGGACTTGAGGTTGATAGAGCTAAAGTCGAAGTAATAGCTAAACTCCCTCATCCGACTTCTGTCAAAGGTGTCCGTAGTTTCCTTGGGCACGCCGGTTTTTACCGACGATTCATTCAGGACTTCTCGAAAATTGCCCGTCCTATGACTCATTTGCTTGAAAAAGAGACTCCATTTTTCTTCTCTGAAGAGTGTATCGATTCCTTTAATACACTCAAAAGAAAACTGACTGAGGCTCCGATCTTAATTGCTCCCGACTGGGACTTGCCCTTTGAACTAATGTGCGATGCTAGCGACTTCGCAATTGGGGCAGTCCTCGGGCAAAGAAAAAACAAGCATTTTCAACCTATACACTATGCTAGCAAGACTATGAACGAGGCTCAAACTCACTACACTACTACAGAAAAAGAATTACTTGCCGTGGTGTATGCCTTTGAGAAATTCCGTTCATATCTTGTCATGTCCAAAAGCATAGTGTATACGTTTTGTTGGTAATACTGACCACTCGGCCATCAAGTACTCTTTGCAAGAAGGATGCTAAGGCAAGACTCATGCGGTGGATCTTATTGCTCCAAGAATTTGACATTGATGTTCGAGACAAAAAAGGAGCTGAGAATCTTGCTGCAGATCATCTTTCAAGACTGGAAAATCCTCACCAAGATAAGTTCGAGAACAAGGAAATAAATGAAGCATTTCCTCTCGAAACCCTTGGATCTATTGCTCTTAAAGATGATAGTACCCCATGGTTTGCCGATTTTGCAAACTACCATGCGGGGAAATTCGTTATCAAGGGAATGACATCCCAACAAAAAAATAAATTCTTCAAGGATGTCAAGCATTATTTCTGGGATGATCCCTTTCTGTTTAAAAACTGTGCTGATCAGGTGATAAGACGTTGTGTTTCCGGGCAAGAAGCTTTAGACATTCTCAAAGCTTGTCACAGTGGACCTACTGGGGGACACTATGGTGCCAACTACACAGCAAGAAAAATCTTTGATTCAGGATTCTATTGGCCCACCATCTACAAGGATGCCCATGACTTTGTCACCCGTTGTGACATTTGTTGTGACATTTGTCAACGTCAAGGAAAAATTACGCAACGTGATGAGATGCCACAAAACTCCATCCAAGTTTGCGAAATCTTTGACATCTGGGGCATTGATTTTATGGGGCCGTTCCCGTCTTCAAGAGGGAACAAGTACATACTCGTGGCTGTTGACTACTTGTCAAAATGGGTTGAAGCAAAAGCGCTCCCCACCAATGATGCCCGAGTTGTTTGTAAATTTTTGAAAACTCTATTTTCTCGATTTGGTGCACCCCGAGCTATCATAAGTGATCGCGGAACTCACTTTTGCAGGACAATTTTTTTTATTTTTTTTTGATCAATTTACAAAGGTCATGCTTAAGTACGGAGTCACTCACCGTCTCTCCACCGCATATCACCCACAAACAAGTGGGCAAGTTGAGGTGTCAAATCGTGGTTTAAAGCGTATTCTTGAAAGAACCGTGGGAGAAAATCGTGCCTCCTGGTCGGACAAATTAGATGATGCTTTATGGGCCTTCCGCACAGCTTACAAAACACCCATCGGGTGTACTCCATATAAGCTTGTGTACGGGAAGGCATGTCATCTACCGATCGAGCTAGAGCACAAAGCCTACTGGGCTCTCAAGCATACAAATTTTGATGTTCAAACAGCGGGTGATCACAGGAAAGTTCAACTGAATGAACTAAATGAACTTCGTGATCAGGCCTACGAAAACTCTTTGATCTATAAAGAGAAAACCAAGAGGATACACGATGCTAAGATCAAAAACCGCGTTTTCAACGTTGGTGATCGTGTTCTCCTCTTCAACTCTAGACTGAAGATTTTCTCGGGCAAATTGAAATCCCGTTGGTCCGGACCATTCACCATTGTCCAAGTTTTTCCTTATGGCACTGTCGAGTTATCTCAAAACTCCGGGCCCAACTTTAAAGTGAATGGTCATCGTATAAAACACTACTTTGGAGGGGACATACCAACCGAGGTTGTCCCGGATCTCCAGACGTTCCCCATGGACCAATAAATTCGGGGGACGGGTCAAGCGTCGGGACCCTAAACAAGCGCTTCGTGGGAGGCACCCCATGCTTATCCAGTCTATCTTCTTTCTTTATGCTAATAAGTGTTTTGTGTGTGAGAAGGCTTTCATTTTCCATTACCCGTGTTTTGTCCATGTTTTGTGTGCTTTGTATTGTATGTCCAGGATTTCCCGGATTGTGAAGACTCTCGTACTTGCAGTATTCTACAAGAGTTTCACATCCTCAGCTTCATTTTGGGAATCCAGTATCCAAATCTAATCGACTAACGTTTTATCTTTTGGCACACTTCATAAACGGCCTTAGATTTACGTAGGAACCCCTTTGAAACATCGAGGACGATGTTTAGTTCTAGTATGGGGGTTCTAGTATGGGGGGGGGGGGAATCTTCGATTTGATTTTTGCCTGCAGTCTTTGTTATCACGTAATCCCGTTTTCACCACCAAATTTTTGCAAAAATACCAAAAAAAAAAAAATTTCAAAAATAAAATAAGTGTTTTGTCACAGTTTTGACTTTCCTAATGGGTAGAATGAGAATAATTTTTGACTCGATCGGGCGTGTTGAGCCCTAGCTAGTTCCTCAACTTACCACTTGTAGGCTAAGCTTTCACGAATTCGATTGCTTCGAATTTTAATAAGGTGAAGAACAAGAAGTGATAGAGTTAAATATAAGTTTATGTGCTGAACAAAAACTTATATGAGTAACTTGTGGCTTTTTCTCCCATTAGCTTCTAATCCGCCTAATCATACGTGCTCAATTCAATTCAACTAAGTCAATCAATGTTTTTAGAAAAAGCTTCAAATTTGTAACTTGATTCTTTAAAACGAGATTTTTCTGTTCTTAATAATTCAAAAGTTAAAATGCCAAAGAAGCATGAATGAAGTATGAATGCAAAAATGCATGAATATTGAAATTTTGCCAATGAAGCATACATTTGATTATATGGAGCAAGTAAAAGATGTGTCGTGATATCCCACTCCGCTAACCACGAGGTGGGGGTTCAAACTAAGACATCTTTACTTCTAGGGATTTGGTGTGTTGTGAATTTTCATTCTTTAAAATTAAGTTACAAGGTCCTAATAAGTTGTTGCTTTGAGTCATGATTCATCTTGAATTACGACTATGGAAATACCACTACCTAGCAACGGGGTGGGTTTTCCCAACTAAGAACACCGGTCGTTGGTTGAGATATCCTACTAGGAAGCGAGCCTGGGTAGTGTTCAAACTAAGCAACGCCTTCCTAGCTTTAAGAACTTATGATTATAATGATGAGAGATGCAAAAAGTTCTATAGTATAAAATCTCATTCTTTAAAATCAAGTTCAAGGTCAAAAAAGGTTGTTGCTTTGAGTCCATGATTCAACTTGAATCACGACTATGAAATAAGTTGAATCTATGGTTGATTTGAATGAGTAACCCATTTAAATCCTATATTCATGTTGGGAGTTAAAAGTTCACAAGTCATAAGTATGAGTGCTTAAACATTTAGACTTATATTGACCAAAATAAATCTTGTTTAATTGCTTGGTTTGGAACTAGTGAAAAATCGGGGACGATGAATTTATCCGTCAGGACATCCGTAGATTATTCTATGGGCGTTTCTCATTCTATGATCCCAGTGTTAATAAAATAAAGGAAGTCAAACAGGAAGTCGAGAAAAGAAAAAGGAAAATCCAAAAATATTAGGGATAGTTAGTGTATGAATAAAAAATGGTGAAAACGGGACTTGTCGAAGCTTTTGATTCTTTAGTTTCCTTTGACGAACACTTAGCTACTTTTCAAAGTTATTAGTCGAGGGGGATTGAGATTCTTAGTTTTCGTAAATGTTTACTTCATAACATTGCGTGAGGACACGGCAATACTTTAGTATGGGGGATTTTGGTATGTGTTTAATTACACATACCTTGTATCCTCTTCAAATAACAACACTAGCAGCACTAAGGAAGCATTTAATACTGCTCAAGGAGTTTCTACTGCTAGCACTCAAGTTGATGCTGCTAACACTATAAATATTGATAACTTGAGTGATGCTGTTATTTGTGCATTCTTTGCTAGTCAACCAAATAGTCCTCAACTTGTACATGAGGACTTGCAACAAATCCATCCAGATGACATGGAAGAGATGGACTTGAGATGGCAAATGGCCATATTGACTATGAGGGCAAGAAGGTTTTTGAAGAATACAGGAAGGAAGCTTACTGTTAATGGTAATGAGACTATTAGTTTTGATAAGTCTAAAGTGGAGTGCTAACCAAATTGCCACAAGAGGGACATTTTGCTAGGGAGTGCAGAGCTCCAAGAAATCAAGACAACAAGAACAAGGAAAGCTCAAGAAGGAGTGTGCATGTAGAAACATCTACTTCCACAGCTTTGGTGTCATGTGATGGTCTTGGTGGATATGACTGGGTGATCTGGGTAGAGGAATGGGCGAATTATGCACACAATGGCTTTCTCATCTTCAAGTCCCTGACTCAGAGGTATCCAATGATTCTATTTGTTCAAAATATTGTTTGGAAACTGTTGAACTTCTTAAAATTCAAAATGATCAACAATTAAAAGATTTAAAGAAATCTGAGTTAATGGTTCTAGGTTATAAGACAGGTTTAGAGTTAGTGGAAGAAAAACTTGAAGTTTATAAAGCAAATGAGTCCGATTTATTTACAAGATATTAAGGCCTTAAAAATTGAAATCATATAGGAGAAATAAGTATAAGAGCTTAGGAAGAAGCTTGAAATAGTTCAAAAAAGAAAAAAGATGGCATTTCAACTTAATTAGATAATTTAAACATGCATCAAAAGTTTTAAACAAGCTCATAAGAGTGTAGATAGTTGGACAATGCAAGAAAGGTTTAGCTATTGAAAATTATAATGCAGTTCCACTCCCTACACAGGAATTTCATGCCTCCAACACCTGACTTGTCTTTTACATGGTTTAAGATGAGTTTGTTAATGAGTCTGTAGTTAAGCGAACAGTAAAGCTATGTCTAGTAAAGAAGAGACCTAAGGAAGTTTTAGAAGTATGATGATGCCCCAAGTATTGAAGAATGGTATCAATGAAGATGAAGAGGATGTGTTCCTCAAAAAACTCGATATCATCATGTCTCACTCGAGTCTCTACAAAAAATCACATCAAACAGAGCCTCGAATCAACCACAGTCAATCAGGTGGGTGGCCTAAAATTAAAAGTAACAGTTAGGCCTAGTATTGTAAAGAAAGAGTTTGTCAAAGCTAAACAACAACAAAAACTACTAGGAAAACTATTAAACAATTTGAGCAACATAGGCAAAACACTCACAGTCCAACAGGAAATTAAATAAAATATGATGTCTCAAAAACTAAGAAGCAATTTTGAGATGTTTAATAAGGCCGGTTATGTGTGTGGAAGCTTTGATCATTTGCATGTTGATTGCAATTACCATCAAAAATAGTTTCAAAAATGAAAGGTGTGTAAACCTATTTTGAACAATGCACAAAGGGTTAATCATCAAAACTTTGCTGAAAAAGAACTCACCCATGGCAAAAAGAACATGGTTCTAAGATAGTCAATACCACCAATGTGAAGTCTGGCTTAATATCAATTAATACTGCTAGATAAAATATATCTAAAACAGCAGTATTGGTTAATACTGCTAGACAAGTTAATACTGCTCACTCAAAAACAATAGTGACTGCTACTAGACCAATGTAATATCTTTCTAAAATAGCACATTCAACTGTTAAGAGGCCCATTCATTAGAACACAGCATTTAAAAACAGTAATATTAATCAAATGGGTAATACTGTTAGGGGTAAAAAAATTAATACTGCTAGGCTAAAATCAGTGGTTAATGATGTTAAGAGAAATAATTTTAATGTTGTTAAGGCCTCAACTTGTTGGGTTTGGAAACCAAAGCATAAAATTATAGACCATGTTTCTAAACACAACAGTGCATCAATCACCCTAAAAAAGTTTGATTATATTGATGCACAAGGCATATCCAAGTCAGTGATGGCTTAGGTCCCTAAAAGAAACTGATTTTCTTATCTAATGTGCAAGGCAATCCCACCAATGGATTAACAACATGATCCAAGGAGTGATTGATAGTGGATGCTCAAGGCACATGACAGGGAACATGTCCTATCTTACAGACTATGAAGAGATAGATGGAGGATATGTTACTTTTGGAGGGAACCCCAAAGGAGGGAAAATCACAAGAAAATGTACCATTAAAACTGGTAATCTAGATTTTGAAAATGTGTATTTTGTGAGAGAGTTAAAGTAATCTCCTTAGGTCATACAAATGTGAGATAAAAAGATTAAATGTTCTCTTTAAAGACACAAGAATTATTGTTTTATCTCTAAACTTTTACAGTAACAATTAATGAAAGTTAAGTTTTACTTAGAGTTCCTAGAAAGAACAATATGTATAGTGTCGATTTAAAGAACATAGTTCCTAAAGGAGGTTTAACTTGCCTTTTTGCAAAAGCCACATCTGATGAATCTAAACTTTGGCATAGAAGGCTAGGTCACTTAAATTTTAAAAACATGAATCAAATGAGTTAAGGGAAATCTTTGTGAAAGGTTAACTTCTAAAACATTTTTGAAAATGATAAACCTGTAAGCAAACGCGTACAATACTAAAAATGAATAGTACATTTATTGACGTAGTCAAAGACTTGAAAACACAGGGTGTTATAACATGCATTACGGTTAATGGAAAGAACGCTTATGATCTAAAAGGAAAATTCCTTGATGATTTACACAATAATGCATTTGATGGAACCAATGGAGAAGACTTAGTTAAACATATTGAATACTTCCTCAGAATTGCTGACCCAATTGATTTACCCAATGTAAATCATGATAAGCTTTGAGTTGTTGTCTTTCCAATCTCATTAGTTGGCGGTGCTAGGAGATGGTTTGATAAGATTAAAGAATCAATTGATAGTTTGGTCGATTTAACTGTCAAATTCTTTAGAAAATACTACCCGCCTTCTCGCACTAGAAAAACTAACACACGGATGATTATATGGGACCCTACTAACCTCAAGTTTGAAAATTGGTTGGCCTTAAAGTTTGTGAACTATAAGACTATGGATATATTTACTAAAGGAGCTTTGTGTGATTATTGGAAAATAGGAAGTGACGAAATTAAGCCAATGGGTGATGAATCTTCCGATCTTGAGGAAACTGACCACGATGATGAACAAGAAATTAGTGAAATTTTAGGATTGAAATGAACTTGTTTAATTATGAAACACCGATGTGCAAAGAATTTAAAGAGTTCAATTACCTACTCAAGATAGATCCTGATCTTCTTACAAAAGACATTAAGGGATTCAAAACTTATGAAGAATTTAAGGATGACTGGATTTATGAATGGAACAAAGACGTACCTTGGGTGGACGAGAAACCTTGGACTGACACATGAGTATGGAAAGAACCGAAACCAGTCAAACATACTTGCAAGCCTTTCAACTATAAAACTAGTTGTTCGGAATGGCCAACATGTAGTTAGAGGAATGATGGATTTTGTAATGGAGGAAACTTACCGGGAGCTTACATTATTGGAAACTCGTTCCATTATCAGGATTATGAATGGTACGAAGCCTTGGAGGATAGCGAGCTAAAAGAAGATGCTTTAAGAAATAAGGCTATTATGGATGGATTAATCAATGATGACAATGATGATGAGTCACATTACGAACGAAAGAAACGATGGAACGTTTATTATGATACTAACCATGATCATGAACATATGATAAATCATGAAGCTGGTGAAAGAGAAGAGTTATGTAAAATTCATGAGCTGCCGGTTTGCACTATAAGAAGATTCAAGATGATCAAGTATTCATTCAAACAAGACGAAGAGTATGTTGCTATTAAAGAAGATGAATACGAAGATTTGGTGAGAGCAAATGAAAATGCATGTCGAGCATACCAAGAAATCTTTCGTATGATGGACGAAGAATGGATGGTAACTAGAGCTGAATGAAGAAGCTGAAGAAAAGTCTAACTTAAAGACTTCGTTGTAAACAAAAGTGCTTCCCGGGAGACAACCCATAATGTTCTTTATTTCTATCGAGTCTGTCTTCCCAGACATCAATACGGCGTATCCGCTCCATACCATACGGCGTATTGATTGTCTGGACGTTATCAGTCTTTACTTTTTATGCACTTTAGAAACATTATTGTCAGTTCTGGCAATACGGCGCATTCATGCACATGATATGGCGTATTCACCAGACTGACTCGTATTTAGTTTGTTTAGTTTAGTTTAAATTAACCGTAGGTACCAAAAATAGGAATGCACAATTTTCCTATTATTTTCACAGGACCTTAATGAAAGAAAAGAAATCGACGAGTTGGTTGAAGTATTTACAAGTCTGGAGGTGTTGGAGTCTTGAAACTTCAAGGCAGATGTTCAACACAAATTCTTGCTCAATAAACTCAACATGGAGAATCTACCGAGCAAATATCAGGGGAGTTTCTCATTCTTATTCTTTTTAATTCCCTGGGGGGTGGGGGCGTCATGGAGTTTTCGGTTGGAAGTCCGTGGGGTTGGGGGTTGACGGTGTCTTACGTGGTCGGGGGTGTTGGACGGTGGGGGGGGTTTGTTGGTGTTGGTGGTAGGGGGCGTGTGGGTCTCACGTTTGGCGGTTTTGGTGGGATTTGGGTTTTTTGGGATTGATGAGGGGGGGGTTTGGTAGGGGGCGTTAAGTTATATATATATTTGTAAAGGGTGGGGTGGTGTGGGGTTGGTGGGTGAAGGGGGTGCGGAGGGTGTGTAGAGTGTCGGAGTCTGATGGTATGGTGGGGTGTGGTGGGTGTGGTATGTGCGTGAGAGAGTGTTGGTGGAGGTTAGGGGTGCGCGAGTGGGTTTGAGATGTTGCGTGGGCGGGTAGGGGTTCTGATTTGGTGTTGGGTGGGGTGGTGTGGGGGGAGGTGTTGTGGGGTTGTGGTTGGTGAGGAGGGATAAGGGGTTGGGGGGTGTTACTGGTTGTGGGTGGTATTGGAGTTGGATGGGCGGGGGGTGAGCGTTAGGCCCGTTGGCTTGGGTGGGATGTTGGTGGGTGGGGTGGGGGTGTAGTGAGTGGGGTCTGCTTTGGGTGGTTGTGTAGGTGGGAGTCTGCTTGGGCGAGGGGGTGTGTGTTGGGAGGGGATGGTGTGTTTCGTTTTGTGGTGTGGTGAGGTGGTTGGGCTTTTGGTGGGGGGAGGGGGTGGCGGGAGTGAGGTGTGGGGGGTGTGGGGTCGGGTGTGGGGAGTAGAGGGGGGGGTGGGGGGGAGGCCAGTGGTTGAGGTGAGGGTTGCGGGGGCGGGTGGGGGTTGTGATTAGTTAGGTGGTTGGAGAGGTGTGGTCTTGGGTGAGGATTGTTGGGATTGGATGAGGGGAGTGGTTAAATTGTTTGTCGAGTGGAGGGATGGTGTGGGTTTTGGGGGGGTGTGGGGGTGGGTTGTGTAGGTGTGGGGGTTGGGAGTGGGGCTGTTGTTTGGTAGTGATTGTTGATCAGACCTGTTTGTTGTGGGGGGTAATGGGAGGGTTGGGGTGAGGGTGTTGTTGGGGGGGGGGGTATATTTTGGGTTGAGGGGGGAGCGTTGGTGGTGGGGATGGGACCTGGTGTGGTTTTTTTTGTTAATTATGTTGTTTTAGTGAAATTTAATTGTTTTTTTAGATTATATTTGTATTGTAAATAATTATTTTTTTAAAGTTTGTTACTTTTTTATTTTTTTTTTATTGATTATTTTTTTTAAATATTTTTTTTAGTAGTTTTTTATTATGTTTTGTTATTTATTTTTTTTTAATAAGACTAAAAACAAGAACTGCAGTAAACATTAATTTTTATTGTGATTTATTTATTTATTTTTTTTGTAAATTTTTTTTTTCTTTTTTTATTTTTTATTTTTTTTTTAATTTAATTTTTCTTTATATTTTTTTAGGATCTTTGTGTAGGGGATCTAAAACTATCCGTGTCAAAATGTTTTACCAAATTCATAAAAATTATGAGTGTGCCGGTGAGTGTTAGTTAGAACTGTAGACCTTGGCTTGTATATCTAATTCGAGATCCACAGTGATGAGTTACTATTGGATTTAGATGGTAGTAAAACTTGTTTAAATTGGTTTCATTTTTAGGTTACACCAAAACAGCCTTTCTGTTGTTTATTAACTAACTACAACTGTTAGTTAACTCCTATATAAAAAAACCTATGTTTACTTCTCACTTTATGAGTTATGTTACCCTAGGAAAACAACCCGAGAGCCAATCTTTGGAATTACACCCAAACTTGTTTATTTCGTTACCACTGAGCATACCCTGTTAGATTAGTTTTTTTTACAGTTGCTAGTTTGATTAATGTGCAAAGTATGTATTTCCCGGTCTTGTGTTTCAATTTTGGTACGGTTTAGAGAAATTTCAAATTCACAAATGGGGAATGTATTAAAAAAATAATTCAAAAACTCATGTATTTTTATAATCTTAATTAATGGTTAACTAACTCACATAATTCCAAAATCATTAAAATCCATAATACAACATCAACATACCATTATCAAACCAAACATATATTTAAACAATTACTCATAAATCCCCCCACCCCAACTACCAACATCCCCCACCCATCTCTTCCCTAATCCCTCACCCCCATAAACTCCCCACTCCTTTCCAAACCCTCCAATCACTACAACAACAATCACCTAAACTCTTTACTAATTCCCTTTAAAAAAACCCTATTAACCTACATAAATAATAACCTACATTCATCAATTCCCTAAATCTAATTTCCTCCAACTATAATAAAAATTACAATCACTTTAAATACACACTAATAATACAAAACACATTACATTTTCCCCCCTATAACACCATCAACACTCAAACACACAAATACCAAAACCCCCCCCCCCCCCTCCCCCCACACCCAATTTAACAACCCCTCCATCACAAATACACTCACCAAAACAAAAAAAACATCATCATACAAAAACTATCTATTAAAAAACAACACAATTAACCCTACTCCATAAAAACAACACAACAAAAACCCAACAACCACCCAAACCAACAACAAAATCCCCACCATATATCACACTCCTGTCATGATATAACCACAACACAACACCAACCAACAAAACCCCCACCCACTCTCACTCTCACGTGTGTCCACCCCCCACACAACTCCACCCCCCCACTCACCCCACACCCCCCCCACCACCCCCACAAAACACACAACACACCCTTCCAGAGAGTACTCAGATATATAACAAAACTCATATAAACCTCCCACTACCCCTCTACCCCATCCTCTCACACACACAACCATCCACCCACCCTACACCCCTCGCTATCACAGATACCAAATAACACACGACACACCTTATACTCAATAGATATCACCTCCTATATATCGAGCATAGAGATATATAGATTCTATCAATTTGACTCATCTCTCTCAATCCCTCCCTCCCCAACACACTTCAACCAAAAAAACCACCACAGATAAATATGACAACACATCTTCCCCTACTTCTATCAACACCACCACCCCCTACTCCCTCTCCCCATCTCTCACCTCTCTTATCGCTTTTTCTATCTCTTCCCTCTCCCCCCCTCCTCTCGCTCCTCTCCTCCCCTCCCCCTCACAATTGTGTGTACCCCCCCCAGTGTAACCTCTCCCAGAGAGAAGCTCCCCCCCCCCCCCCCCTCTCAAATATCTTTCCACACGCACGCCCCCTAGCTCTCTTATACAGTATCATCCATTTCCCCCCGTCAATTATTCTAACACCCTATCAGAGAGAGAGATAGATATATCATAGAGAGTAATACCGATTCGTCGCCATACGACCGCCCTACAATTAACATCCCCTCCCCTACCCCTAAATAAAATGAGTCACTTACTATTATGGACAAATCTGAGATGTATCTGCGCGCAGTCGCGGCGCGATGTAACGAAGTAATTGTATCTCTCTATGTAAGCATGCTTGTAAATTATTTTTGTAGAATCGTAGATACTCACATAATGTCTCAAGCCATTATAGTAGTGATGTAAGAGAAATGATGAGGAGTATGAGTCCGCTCTATAGATTTTGTATCGCATCTACTCACACATGTTTAGTAAGATGTGTGGGTACACTTACAGATCTCCTTTCTGTAGTGTGTTAGACTCTCTAGCCACTAGCTGCACTGGTCGTATCTTAGTTACAGAAGAGTAGAGAGTATGATACTTCACCTAATTGTTAGTTAGCTGTGTAGATTTGCGCTGTTGTGTTCGTCTTTGAGTATCAAGATTTCTGGTGTATTTGAGTGAGTATAGTTCTGCTCCGTGAAGTTTCTTCTATATGGAGACTGGACATCTCTGTGCATCCTCCAGGAGTAGAGCGTCGTAGTAGAGTAAATACAGTGTGTGCAACACGCCGCTAAAAGTAGACTCTTCAGATCGGAGTGCGTAGATTGACTAGTGTTCATTGGGGTCCTGTCGAGAAAAGATGAGTAGGATGTACGTAAACGCTGTGCATTCCTTATTTAGTTAGTATCCTACGGTTGTAATTGGAAGGACTAAACTCTGTAAGAGAGCTCATCTTGTCAGAGAATACGACAGTCTCGCTGACAGTGAAGTGAGAAGTGACGCTATCGAGACATCTGCGATAGTCTTTGAATGCGTGTATTGCCAGAGTGTCGGCTAAGCATGAAATCCGTTGAGATGTGTGAAGTAGTGTAGAGAGAGAGTAAGATAATAGACTGATGACAGTGTATAAATAGACATTGATCTCGTGATATCGTTGGTGTGTTGGCGGTCGGATTTCGGCACTTGTAATTGTATGTTTATTTGAGTTGTTAAGAGATCAGGACTCGATGTGTTCGCGAGTAAGTAATAGATAGAGAGTGTAAATAGTAGAACATGGGAGACTATCTTTTAGAATGTGTAGACTGGAATGAAGTCAGAAGATAAGATATAGTCTTGATTCTGTTCAGACAGCTCGCGTGTATATCTTGCTGCTTTACTTATGTGTACAATGCAGATAGTCTATATCGAGTTCAAGTATCATGTACGAAGGATTTCTATGAGGTAGGCGCTGAACATGCTTATTTTTCGCAATGTTCGGCTCTTTACGGCGCAGCTCTGCTCTCAGAAATTGTCTTCTCGTATTTCTCTTCTTTAATAGCAACATACTCTTCGTCTTGTTTGAATGAATACTTGATCATCTTGAATCTTCTTATAGTGCAAACCGGCAGCTCATGAATTTTACATAACTCTTCTCTTTCACCAGCTTCATGATTTATCATATGTTCATGATCATGGTTAGTATCCATATATATTTTCCATCGTTTCTTCGTTCATAATGTGACTCATCATCATTGTCATCATTGATTAATCCATCCATAATAGCCTTATTTCTTAAAGCATCTTCTTTTAGCTCGCTATCCTCCAAGGCTTCGTACCATTCATAATCCTGATAATGGAACGAGTTTCCAATAATGTAAGCTCCACATAAGTTTCCTCCATTACAAAATCCATAATACTCTAAAACTATATGGTTGGCCATTCCGAACATCCGTTTATTGTTGAATGGCTTGCATGTATGTTTGATGGTTTTGGTTCTTTCCATTCTCATGTGTCAGGGCCAGAGGTTTCTCGTCCTCCTAAGTATGTCTTTGTTCCATTCATTAAATTCCAGTCGTCCTTTAAATTTATTATAGTTTTGAATCCCTTATGATGCTTTCGTAAGAGATCTGGACCTATCTTTAGTAGGTAATTGGTACTATTGAAATTCTTTGCACATCGGAGTTTCATAATTAAAAAAAGTACGTTCAATCCACTAAAATCTTCATCGATTTCTTGTTCATCATGGTGGTCAGTTTCTTCAAGATCGAAAGATTCTTCATCCGTTGGCTCAATTTCGTCACTTCTCATTTTCCAATAATCCCACAAAGATCCTTTAGTAAATATATCCATAGTCTTGTTGTTCACAAACTTTGAGGCCAACCAATTTTTAAACATGAGGTTAGTAGGGTCCCATCTAATCATCTGTGTGTTAGTTTTTCCAGTGCGAGAAGGCGGGTAGTATTTTCCAAAGAATTTGGCAGTTAAATCGACCCAACTATCAATTAATTCATCAATCTTATCAAACCATCTCAACCAACTAATGATATTGGAAAGACAACAACTCGAAGCTTATCATGATTTACATTGGGTAAATCAATTAGGTCAACAATTCTGAGGAAGTATTCGATATGCTTGACTGCGTCTTCTCCACTGGTTCCATCAAATGCATTATTGTGCAAATCATCAAGGAATTTCCCTTTTAGCTCATAGGCGTTCTTTCCATTAACCACAATGCATGTAATCCCTGAATAGTAATCTTCTTGGTCATTAGTCGTGAATTCTTCCATAGTTGATTCCGTTTTCTTGTCTGCCATATCTTCTTCAATCGACTATCTTTGATAAGTATTATCTGTAACAAAGGTAAAAATATCAGCAGGATTTGCTCTGAAGAAAGATAGAAAATTTTAGCATGAAAATCAAATATGAAAACTTATATTCTGATTCTGTTTTAGATGATCGATACGCCGTATTCAATAGAAGTGAATACGCCGTATTAATCAGTTGAATAAATATGTTGTATTGGACAGAAAGTTAGATACGCCGTATCCAATGGAAGTGGATACGCCGTATTGAATTATCAACCAGAACAGTGTATTAGGAAAACAATTAAATTAAACAAACAAATATACAAGCAAACAATTAAAGACAAATATACATAATATACAGGAATATTCACTAATCTAATTTACGCTACTCCTAAGGGTTAGATCTAATCTAATGTTAAAAACCAAAATATCAAATAAAAATCAAGATTAATTCTCACTCCTCGGCAGCGGACCATCAACCTCGAGTGATGTCCCAAATCACAATCAAATCCGCAAACTCTTACAATATCCAAAAGCCCTCACCGGGGTCCAAATCCAAACTTAAACCAAAATCTTCCAAATACTAATACCAAATAAAATAAACAAGCAAGACTTCATACGAAAATCCACTCGGGATACTTCTAAGTCTGCTATCATAAATCACCAACTTATTCCTCTTTCACTTCACCTGAAAATGATGCTTGAAAACATCAACAATAATGTTGGTAAGCTCATAGGTTTGACCTTAAACCGAACACAGTTTCCAAGTTTTGCATTTCATGACTAGGACAAAACTCTTCTATCATCATAAACCTAAAGTCATTCCATGACATACTAACAGCAACTTCCCGGCTTAGCGTGTGGATCTGAGAGTTCCACCACGTTAAAGCCTTACCCACAAATGAACTGAATCCGTTGTTATTTCACTTTTATTGGTCAACACAACAACGCACTCATATCTTGCACAAACTCCATTTTCTCAATCCATCGAGTAAGAACTACAACACCCCTAGACCATCATATTCCTTATGATTTACAACTAAAACTCCTTATATGACAACCTACCCGTGCCATTTACTATCACATTTCCAAAGTTCACTCTGAACGTGTCACATTAACCACATAACCATTTTGAGTTCCCAAACATTTCTTGTATACCAACCTTAGCTAGCATGGCGGGTAAGATTTTCTGCAATTTGTATGGGCAATGATCCCGACGAGAATGTCGTAGCTTCCCTCATTAACTCCCCTCTACATTCCCATTGACTCCCTCTACACCCTCATTAGCTCCCATTCCTTAGTTATTTCCTTGACCATTCAAATCATTAACACACTCATCATTACCTTCCCTAGGTCTTCTACCCCTCCCACCTCTACCAACTTGTACACCCGTTCCCCCTCCTAATGATTTGGCAGCAGGCCGACCAGCACTTCGGGTCCTCGTCCTTGGCGGCATTATCTATATGAGGGAGAACATGGGCAACGTTAGGTAGGTAGGAAGACTAACATATATATAGAATATCTTACTATATATATAACTATACACATAACACCACCTTATGCTGTCAACATCGATTTGTGTGAACGACTTTACTAAGTATGAGTGAGTTGTGATACGCTTATAACTACGTTGGCCACTATACTTATATTCACATCCTTTCCCAGTCATACTCAATATTGGGATCACACATTTCAATGACTGACATAACTAAAGCACCAAACCGTGAACACGCGAAAGCAAGCAAAAGCGTAATGCCGAGCACATAGATCCTATACGCAACTAAGTGACGGATCTTAGGTTATAGTCTAGGTCAACCTACCTAGTTCTCTATAACCTTGGCTCTGATTACCAATCTGTCACACCCCGACAATGGCGGAAACTCGGGAGCATAACATAATGATCAATCATAACACAAGATACAATATAGAGAAAACTACAATGCATAAACTTCAAGTGTTACGAAGACCATCAACCTCGAACAACCTCGAGTGATGTCTCAAATCACAATCAAATCCGCAAACTCTTACAATATCCAAAAGCCCTCACAAGGGTCCAAATCCAAACTTAAACCAAAATCTTCCAAATACTAATACCAAATAAAATAAACAAGCAAGACTTCACACGAAAATCCATTCGGGATACTTCTAAGTCTGCTATCATAAATCACCAACTTATTCCTCTTTCACTTCACCTAAAAATAATACTCGAAAACGTCAACAATAATGTTGGTGAGCTTGTAGGTTTGACCTTAAACCCAAAAGTTTGCCAATATTTCAAACGTGGACAATAGTGCAATATGACAGTGAATATATATGCAAACAATCCCTGACATAGCATCCCCGCGAGTTAATCATCATATGTCACTTACGCACCTAAAGGGCCTACCAGTTGGAGCACTAAATTAGGACAGGACCACACACAAACTTGGGTAGGCATACCCATCCACTCCAATAATCACACAAATGCTAGGTAGATGTACCTATCCGATCCAAACAATCATGCAACACATAATATTCACATAACAGTCATAAGCACATGTCTTGTCCCAAAAACAAAACCACATTTCATACAGTTCAATTCAAAACACATTTGAGTACCATTTTCCCCTAACGGAAAAACAGTAAAATAGGGCTACGAGAACTCACCTCAAGCAAGTATCTAGCAACCAAATCTCAATCACACAAGCAAATGCAACGACGCCCGCACACGACCTAGTCCAGTTAATGTCCTATTTTAATCATTCATTTCCAAAATAATCTGCACGTTTGATGCATAGAGTCTAGACGCGTTGTACAATTACCCATAAAAGTTTAGTGGTGTGATGGTTGACGATATATCCCCACAATCATATCAATCTCATTACTCGATAATACATACTTATACTATTTAGAGAAAATAGATAAGTAATATAACCCATTACTCGATAATACATACTTATACTATTTAGAGAAAATAGATAAGTAATATAAGTAAATATTTATAATTAATAATTATAAATATATCTCGATAGGTCCATTCGGTAACCTTAATCATCCCAAAAATAATCATATTAGAGTTGAAAATAGTACGTTTACTCATAATAAACATATTTGAGAAGTTTCGAGAAAAATTATATTTTTTTTCGTATTTTAGTGAATTTAATAAATAAATAAAATAATTAAATAATATTTTATTATTTAAAATTCAAAAATCATGTTTTTAGGTAAAATTTCTAAGTATAAACTTTTTACGAAATTTCGACATGACCCGTGCACTCATACAACTTTTTCTAAAGTTTCAAACCTTATTTTCAACACTTTTTACCAATTCAACACTCTTCGACAAAATTCCAAAATCTCAATCTTTAACGTTTACTAAAATGTTTTTTCCAAAATATCGTTCCATATCACTTCGTAAATACATTTTCACTTTCAAAAGTCCGTCAAAGCTCCTATAACGACTAAATATCGCTTATTGGGCTTTAAGGCCCAACAAGGGTCCATTAAGATATTTATAAGTCCAAAATACAAACCAAGTCCAAAACCAAGGTCCATTTATATACATAAGCTCATACTAATAAGTAAAAAATAATCTGGACCACAATAAGCCTTCCCATTAAGCCACGGCTTAAATATGCTTATTGGGTCGTGAGTCCATAAGCTCCACAATACATATATTAAGCTTGAAAATAAGCTAATAAGCTATGTATCGCATTTGCTTACCACCATAAGCTATAAAAATAGTCCACAAACATACGTCATATCACAAAAATAGTCAAAATCACTTTCCTAGTGATTTTGAAAAGTGATGTGGCATTTAAGCCCAAAATAAGCCATGGAATAGCTTAAAATAAGCCCGAATAAGCCATATAATCTACTATAAAAAATAAGCTATCTAGCAACATATGTTATTCAACCATCACGATCATAATATCAAAACTACAAAACCCCCCTTTTTCCTTTTTAAATCCAACGAACCAAACACCCCTTTATATATCTGTTTCATTTCCAACTTGTACAACTAACAACTATGCATCAAAATAAATCCAAAAGGACAAACGAAATTTAAATTTGAAAACTTACAAGAAAATCTTCAAAAATGTAGATTTCGACACGAACCGAACAATCCAAACGTTGTTTAAATGAATACCCAAATACTCGTATCAACCCGGAATATCACGTTCTCGATCAAAGTTGGAAAATATATGGTGGTTTGTGGTGGTAGGTGGCGGACGAAACACACACACACAAGTGTGTGTTATTTTTTTGAAAATAAAAATGAGAATGAATGGAAATGCTAGTGGAAGAATATAAGTGAACAAGTTCTAGACAACCATGCTAAAAAAAAGTCTCCTTATCTTGACCGGCCATGGGATCCTATGGGGTCTCGGGCCTTTCTTTTCGTGTCGAGATCACTTAAAAGCTCGTAAAACTCAACCGTAAAATACTCCCCAAAGTTAATTAGCATTTTTATTCACCTTAAAAATACTTTTCCATTAACCTAGAGTATTTACACGACATATTTACACTTTAAACCCTTCAAAACTCATTTGGACATTAACGGACGTGTCAGGACTCGTTTTTCGGCATTTCTCAAAATTCACGGGTCAAACCACCCGGAATACAAATAACATAATAATATCCTCTAAAAAGAATATTATTCGCAAATAACCATAAATTACCACAATTCTCATAAAATCATCACCGTCAACACGGTACCAAATTTGAATAAACTGACAAACGTCAAATAGTCAAAGGACTATAAATAAAATATTCAGAACACAAAAAGGGCAAAGGTTACAAATATACACTAATCTAATTTACAATAATCCTAAGGGTTAGATATAATGCTAAAAACCAAAATATAAAATAAAAATCAAGATTAATTTTCACTCCACGGCAACGGCGCCAAAAACTTGATGTGTCGTTGTGTGGTGTATTTTTTTATGATTCAAGTTTTAAATTTATATTTTGCCCACTTAACCAAAAACAACACTTTAACGGGCAGTATACCTGGTCGGTGGTAGATTCGTGGTAAGTATGGTGTCGAACACTTGAAGCGTGGTTAAATCTTTCAATTTATTAATACTTTGGTTTACTAATCTAAGTTAATTCTAATCTAAGTTAAACCTATGTTAATCCTATGTTAGTTCTAATCCTAATTCTAACAGGTTAAAAAAAGGGGGGGGGTTTCAGTCTGAGAGACTGGCACGGGTTTGGTGGTGACTACAATTAATTCAAGACACTTTAACCCACGCAAGCAAATTAACAGAAGATAAAAGAGCGGTCAAGCCTTATAATAGAAAACTGTATTAGCCATCATTAATCCGATTAGAAGTTGGTTTGTTTATTCAGTGTAATGATTACTTATCTCGAGGCGGCATATCATTCTTAAGACTTAGGCGGGACTTCTTCCTAAGACCTAGACACGTAGAATTCTGTCACAATTGAACGCATCCGCATAAAGCATCCTAATTTGCTGATTATAATCTATCTTAGGGATTAAAGCAATGGTGATCTTGTTAAACCCTAGCTCATAGAGACTTTACCCACTTACTGCTTAATGGCAATTTATACACTAGTAGTCCACTTGTCCAACTATCCAATGGAATCAGAACATTATTTGTTGAATTATCTAGATTCACCTACTAGTCAACATGTTCAATAAACCAAAGGCAATTTCCGTTAACTAGTTAAGCCAGAAGCGTATCCTTAGCACGATTTTAGAAGGACAATATTTGTGATCCTATGATTCTAGATGTATAAATTACTATATGGAGAGCTATCCCGGCATCTAGATTACTTGGTCCGTATCACTAGATCCAGTTGAATGATAGGTCGCATACAAAAGCACGTAAACAAGTATAAATTGATAAACATAAACAAGCATACAACGATAAATTAAGCAATCGAGATATAAACAAAACCAAACATTCAGATCTTCATAATAATGGCTAATACCCGAAGGTATTAGCCTTCAAACATCATAATTAATACAAGAGTAATGGCTTAGCCAAGGTAAACTAACCGAGTTAACGAATGATATTAAAAACTGAACGATTACAAAAGTATAAGAAATTACACGTTGTCTCCTATGGATTGGAATGCGTTGCAAGACCTCTTCTTCTCTTTTTCTCCTCTGAAAATCGACTTTTGTGGTTTAGGTATCGAGAATATGATTTAGCACACTTAAAACTCATTTTTGAGTTTTCTATTTATAGGGTCTGGAGTCGGTTCGATACGGCGTATCCAATATCTTAGATACGGCATATTGGGGGTTTCATAGAGTATGGACCACGTTTGATATCTTCCAAAATATTCACATACTATATCTCCAATACGGCGTATTGGTCTTCTCTGGATACGGCGTATTGATCATGTTTCCTTCGTGGTCTTTGGTGAGTGCAGGCACAGATACGCCGTATCTTCCTTGATGGATACGGCGTATTGGTTGTTAGAACATTAATCTTCAAAATATCTTCGTTTAAGCTCCAGAATGCGTGCATTTTTAGTCAAGTACCAAGTATTCCGTAATTACTACAATTCTTAAATATGAATAATTAAGTAACAGTTCTTTGCAATAATCATACAAAATGGGTCAATTACACGGGATAAATGATGATATACAATAGACGTTATTTTATGTCATCAATAACATAATAGGAAGCGGGAAAATTTCACTCACTACCTGTCATAGCATATAGATTACCATAATCTTGGTAAAGGATCAAACCTCTACCACTTTGGCGTAAGCACCTAGGAAATACCATTAAAGAGGTCTTTTCAATGGGTTGTAATGATAGGAGAAGGGTATAGAAAACATGGTAAGGGATAATGGGGGATATTTTACTGGTGGCAAGTTAACCATCTACAAAATTACATGTATTAACGAGGCGTTGCTAAGCCAAGACTCGACAAAACTCTAATAATCTTACAAACTCTACGTCAAAATCTTTATTTTGTTTTCTCGACTCTTTCTTGATTTATACATAAGCAGGATGGCAGTCCGTATATCTAACACATTTTTTTGCTTTTTTTATTTTTCTCTTTTTTTATATACACTTTTACCCTGCCATCATTAATCTGCTGAAATAAAATAAATAATACATGATTCGAGATTTATATTGACATCCTTACACTTGAGTTTTTAATAACTCAATAATAAACTGATAATGACCCGAATTAAGAGGATCAATAAACATGGAGTACATTAATGCACATGAGGGTAATAAATTGACTTTCTTCCTCATTTCTCAAGATCTAGGGGCGAATCTCATATTTTTGGGGTGTAATTTTTTTGAGTGGTAGGGTTTTTGTATAGTCATATAATTCCTATCTATGAGACCCTCTTAAAACTTAGTTTCACCAATATATGCCATAATTTTTTTTATTTAGGCCAAAATTACCGTCTTAAACTATATTTCGGTATAGTATGCATATTTTTAAGGATAAAGCAAATGCAAATGAATGAATAGTTTCTAAGGCTTTCATTACCCTCCCTACACTTGAATTGAACATTGTCCTTAATGTTCTAAAAAGTACCCGTAAACGAGAAAGGAAAAATAAATGAATGGTAAAAGAAACTAATACTCCCCTGGTTTGCTCAATATGTAAGAAGAAACATGATAACCCGGTTAAAACCTCATCCAAGAATCATCCAAGTAGAAATCCTAATAGCTCCTGGACTCTCCTCATCCAATATAACCTGAAAATCAAAGACAAACAACTATACCCGCATAAAATTGACGAGAGATAATATACAAAATCACATTATTAACAAAATTCAAATCTTAATAAAACAAATAAAGATAGAATACTTGTACTAAAGTTAACATGACTTTTTGAAAAAATTCTGGAAATTCTACAAAAAAATAAATTTTTAAAAATTTGAAAAAACGTAGTTTTGTCTTTTAGCAGGCCTGGCGCCGTCAGGAATAAACCCTGACGCCATCAGGAGTGACATAACATGTTACAGTTTCGTTTTCTGGAAAAAAATTTATGCAGAAGATCCTATTAACTTTTTGGAAAAATTACTGCATAACCCATGGAAACTGTTAGTACAGATATATGAGTCAAACAATCAAAATACATGAAATGTGAATTAATCTAAATTATCTATTTTACATGTTTGATGTGGTTCTTATTAACCAAATAATTTCTCCCTGCACTTGTTTCACGCAAAATACCTTTGTATATTATAACAACCCGTAATTTTCATCAATGTAATTATCCATCTATTAAATTAGATGCACTGTAATATCTATCTATTATATATATACCACCTTTTTACAGGGAATTTTTTTGCTTTATCTCATTATGCAACGTAACTTGCATCTCTAAAGTAAACGAGCTCACGCAACCTACCAATGCCATCTATATCTATGTTTATATCATGTAAACATCCTAATATGTCAAGTCTATATCTTAATATCATTTTTACCAAGTACATTACCCATTTAACATAACATTTACAACATTTTATCAAAACGGGCTTTAAACGTTAAACGTTTATATCAAAACCCTAATTATATGTAATGTATACATATAAACTGAATGTGCAAGTATTCAAAGCATGTGTACAAGTGTACAATGCACAACATTTGAAATATATTTTCCCTCTAAATCAATGTACAAGTCCTTAATGCACAATGTACAAAATCATGAAGCATGAATTCAAATAAGCTCATTTTTCACCATTTTCATTCTAATTTCTTACCACTACTTTAGCACAAGGTACAATACTCAATGTACAACATCTAAACCCTAAACCTAAACCCTAAGTCATTCTAAAACTTTAATCTAAAACCCGAAACCCTAAATGAAACCCTAAAACCCTAATTTCACATTAAAACCTAAAAACTAAACCTAAACCCTAATCCTAACATTAAATCTTAATCCTAAAACCTAATCCTAACACTAAACGTTAATCCTAAACCCTAATCTATCCTTAATCTTAACCCTAACTCGAATTAAAACCCTAAAACCTAAGCCGAAACCTAAACCAAACCTGACACCCCTTTATTTCATTTTTGACCTATTTTGAACCAAACTAGCTAGCACCACAGCTTGTCACCTCCTTGCTAGCTTGCTTAGCACCTCAAGCACCTTACAAGCACCTCCATCACCTCCCTTAGCCACCAAGTAAACAAACACCTCCTTGTCACCCTTTGCTAAGCCATGGCCACACCATAACCCCCCACCTCTCTTAGCTATTTTTCTAGCTCACCTTACTCACCCTGCTAGCTTACCATAGTCACAACTCTACAATCTTGACACCTTTCATGGCTACAACTTGGTCCCCAAGTTCATTTGAAGGCTACAAATAGCCGAACCCTCCTCCTCCCCATAACTTCAATCATACCTCAAACATTTATCTCACACACAAATAGAGTTCTAGCTCAGCCAAGGAAGAAGTATAAGGTCCCTAAGCTCGGAATAGAAGCCAAGAATCAAGAGAAAGGAACCCTTGAAGTCGTTACTAGGCGTACGAACCCGAAAACCCCATTTAGACCCATTTTAGCTCAAGTAAGCTCAAAATCTTGTTCAATAAGCTTATAATCTGTATTAGAATGTTCATAATACTCTTAAGATCATATATGAACTCTTGTTAAAGCCTTGAATCCTCAAACCCATGCGTTTTTTATTAAAACCCTAAAAATGACCCGTTTTGATTTTCTAGCTAACGAATCATTTTTCTAAACTTTTGTTACATTAGAACATCTTATTTTAGCTTATTCTAATAAGCTATAACCTGCAAATATCATTTGGAACCCTAAAATAAGCTTGCATGGCTTTTTGGACTTGATTTGTAAATATTTTCATGCATAGGGGTATATATCGTAAATTTCTGAAATTTATAACTAGAGGGGCTGAAAATGTCATTATTCTAAAGTTATAACTATAAGGACCTATTTTGCCAAGTTCTAAAGTTAAAGGTTTAAATTATATATACTTTATATATAAAGGACTAAACTTGTAAAAGTTTATAAACCAAGGGTATATATTGCCATTTTTTGAAAACTTAAAAATACAAAATATAATATTTTTATATAAATTATAAAAATATATATAAATATTATAAAACTCGATTTTATTAAAACCCGATACATTTATCATTATTAATCATCGATCGACGCATTATAAAACAATTACGTTATATAATTAACGTAATTTATCATCGACTAGCTTTTGAAGAAACTTAAAATCTTATCGTATTACGTTACTAGGAAATTTCATGTGAGGGGTTCCATTTGGATATTTGTTTTGACGAGTTTGGTGGGTTTACGATTTAAAGTGCCCTGGCTCCTCAAACGATACTACATGGCCTCTGGATTATGATAGCCCGAACAGTGATACAATATTTCCATAAATTAATAAATCAAAGTAAGATGTATGTTAAACTTTATAAAGTTTTGAAAACATAAACAATCACACTAAGACTTGACATATTACCCTCAGGTTACGTGACGAGGCCGTTACTTTCATTTCATATACTTTTGCCATCAATCAGATTTCCCTGTTAAGGTGAGTTCATAGCCTCGCATTTTAAATCTTTTGAATACTTTATAAACCCGCGAGGGGGATACATGCTTAAACCATGAATGCAAGTGTTTTTCTAACTGTATGCTATCCAGATATATTATTGCCTAAGTACCTTCTAGTGCCACTATTTCCATATCATGAAACATTAATTACTTGCGAGTAAACGCAAATATTGTGGATAGATCTATTAGGGGTGATTTCCATGTTAACGTATTGATATCATGAGCTTAGGGCAATAATACTATTTTTCATGATAATTGTATGTGTTGCAATTATTACCACTTATGATAACTTGTATTCGATTATTACTATGATAATTGTAAATGCAATTGCAATTATTACTATTTATGGGTGTATAACAACGTAACCCACTGTCTATGATGACTTGTATTCAACTATTTATCATAAACCTATGAATTTCACTCAACCTTTGTGTTGACCCTTTTAGCATGTTTATCTCAGGTAATTGAGCAACCTATGGCACGGAGTGGCATTGGACTTGAGGACGTCCAAACTTGTTATCATTCAAACTTTATGTTTTCATGTAGATTTTGGGACCTCTGTTTTTGTAAAACTCTGATTATATTGAATGATAACTAAATTTTCTAAAACGTCTCTTTTGAGTCGTTTTCTATGATTATGTCTGTTGATCCATGAAGTAATACCCCAGATTAGTTTTCGCTGCTATATGTCAATTATGAGGGTGTTACAGATTGGTATTAGAGCTCATAGTTATAGAGAACAAGGGTAAAACCTAAACTATAACTACTTTTTTTTCCATCCAAGAAAGTCCTCCGTGCCACTGCAGTTTCCAGAATAATATGTGTAAGAAATTTCCATGGCAGATAATACACTACTATTATATTATATATAAATAACTTATGTTATTTCCATTGGGTTGTTATATAGTCACATCTTTCCCCCATCCTATTATTCTCCTATCTGATTCCGATGTTGAGGATACTTTTTTCTCTACACACTCTCCTAATTATATCCCGGCTTCATCGGACTATTTCCCAGCCTCACTGGGAAACACCTCTTCTAACTTTTTAGATGATTTAACTAAAGATCTTTTAGCCTCACTAGCCCTCTCACCTTTTTATGATGACCCATATATAAAGGTCGTGCAAGCATATGATGCTACTGATAATGAATTACCTATTCCACCACAAGCTCTTATTTGCTCCACCGACTATTTTGCCTCCTTCTATAGTGTTATCATTATCACCAATGTTTGATTTCCCGACATTTCTTTCCTCCCGAGAAGATTTCACCACCTAAAGACGCTGATACACCTGTTGAATCACCCATTCCAACATCTCCATCTTCATCAGTAGGATCCACATCACCAATTAGGTCAAACACATCACCACCCGACTATCTCTTTAATAAATCCTCAAATTTTATAGACTAGTTTCCTCGAAAACCAAATAAATTGAAGTGGAATCAGAGTGGCGCAATGGAAGCATAATAGGCCAATAACCCTCAAAGGTCCTTAAAAACTTCTTCAAAACGATGGTCTTACCAACTTCTTCTTGACTTCATTTTGATAATATCGAAACTTGACATAGTTATCAATCTCATTGGTTCTTTTATATTCAACTCGGAGTTAGAATACCCGCCTTATACTTTTGAAAACACGTACATCCACCGCATTCTCGGCTAATTGGAAAATGACAGCAAAAATACTCATCTTATAACATCTTGTTTTAAGACATCAACGTGATTCACGTCTCATTATTATCCTCATCATTCCTTATGATTCTAGAACAATACATGACATTGTTTTCATATCATATCCTGTGTCGATATTTAGGTAGGATGATTTATAATCATCTTATTCAAATGAATTAGGACGCTTTTTCATTTGAATAAGGAAATTATAAACCACCGAACTGTAAGTTTATAAATTCTCAGTTACAAGGATTGGGACGCCTCTGTTTGTTAGTGACAAATTATAAATAAGTAGGCTTAAATATATGCCATACGTACGAACAATATTCTTTCAAATCTGTGATCCGTTTGTACGAATAAATTCCATTTCTTCAGCATTATCATTCCCTCTAGATTTCTTCCAGATTATGAGATAGTCATGCATTATCTATTACAACTAACACTCTATCATCCAACTAAATCTCGAGACGATATTTCTTTTAAGGGATGGAGACTATAACAACCCGCAATTTTCATCAATGTAATATCCATCTATTAAATTAGATACACTGTAATATCCATCTATTATACCACCTTTTTACGGGAATTTTTTTTGCTTTATTCCATTATGTAACGTAGTTTACATAACTAAAGTAAACGAGCTCACGCAACCTACCAATGCCAACTATATCTATGTTTATATCATGTAAACATCCTAATATATCAAGTATATATCATTTTTACCAAGTACATTATCTATTTAATGTACCATTTACAACATTATATCAAAACAAGCATTATACATTAACGTTTATTCCAAGAACCCTAATTACATGTCAAAACAAGTGTACAAATGTTCAAAGCATGTGTAAAAGGTACAATGCCAAACTTTTGAATATATTTTCCCTCCTAAATCCTAGTACAACCTTCTAAAGCTCAATGTACAAGTCAATTGTGCATGAAATACAAACTAGGTCATTTTACCTCCTAAATCATGTTTATATCTTACCACCACTTTAACACAAGGTACAAACACCCAATGCACAACACTTAAACGATAAACCTAATCCCTAAATCATTCTAAACCCTAATTCATCTAACCCTAAACCAAAATCATAAAACCATAGGAAACCCATTACACTTTAAACTAGTTCATAGTTTTCAGAATCTGATCTTTAATAAAATATAAGATCTGGGCAAAATCAGTTGGTTCTGGTATTAAGTAAAAATACTAGGGTGTAGCCCTATGTCTTGTGATCATTTTTCCGGTGCACTCAACCCAATTCGATGTCGGATGAATTAGTTATAGCCGAAATGGCAAAAGTACGCAGATTCTGCACACCTATAGTAAATGGCTGTTATATCTAACTTTTTGTATAGTAACCCCTAAATAAGTAAAACTAAAAGTTGTAGAGGACAAAAATATCTAACCATGCTTACTGGTTTGAGCTTCATCGGAGTTACGGTTTATAAATGGCAACCATTTTACTAGGACCGATGTTGGCTGTCCAAAAACAGCCATGAACCCGACACCCTTTTTCTTTCATTTTTAACCCATTTACACCTAAGCTAGCACCCTAACACCTCAAACACCTCTATGACTAACATACTACCACCCCAAGCAGCCTAGCAACCACCTCCCTCACACCACCATCACCCTTGCATCACCAACGTGGTCTCTAAGTTCTATAGTACTTGTCACTTCTCTAGCACCTCAAATCCCTTCCACCTTGCTCCATAGCTTACCTTACTTACACTCCTAGCTGCCCATAGTCACAACTCTACAATCTTGACACCTTTCATGGCTAAAACTTGGGCACCAAGCTCATATGAGCCCTATATATAGCTGAAACACACACTCTTTTAAATCACACCTCAAAACTTATCAAACATACTCAAATGGAGTTCTATTCATTCTCTAGAAGTAGTAGAAGATCAAGAGAAGTCCCCAAGATCAGAATAGAAGCCAAGAATCAAGAGAAGGAAGTCCTTTAAGTCATTTCTAGGCGTACGAACCCAAATAAGCTCATACGACCCATTTTAGTTCAAGTAAGCTCAAAATCTTGTTCAATGTAGACCCTAGACTTAATAGATCTTTCTAGCCTGTTAAGGGTGGTAGCCAGTCTAGATAGATCCAAATTAACTATGAGAGAAACAATGACTATGAACAATATAAGCTATGCAAAAACTAACTTATATTGCTAAGAAGAACAATAAATAAAACAAAACTTTTTATTACTATTAATCTGCTAGGTTACAGATTACTAAATATGAATATTTATGAAACTTGTATATGAAACTTGTATATCTAACTAGTGCCGTAGGGTTCCTTTTAAACACTAAGGAAACCTTAATGGACTTACAAAACGCGTTAAGTGATCATGCATATCCATTCCTAATATATCTCATGCATATCACTTAAGCAGTACTATGTATATATGCTAGCAGTACTAACTTACCACTAACAGTACTAACTCTACTACCAATACTAACATATATACTGGCAGTACTAACTAACTAATACTAATAGTACTAACTCAGGAAAACATAATTCCTAATAGCTATGAAACCTTGTCAAGGAGATTCTTTGAATCTACCTGATCGTAAGTATAATATTTATACTATAAAACGGGGAACCGATGGTTATTGC